>VZTY01005751.1:377795-424943 GCA_013400935.1 Turnix velox
AGGACAGGAGGGCGCTCGGCCGCCGCCGCTTTATGGAGGGGGCGAGAGCCGGCCCTAATCGCCCTCTGCGGGGGGGGAGGAGGGGAGAGGAGGCGGTGGAAGCACCTCCCGCCCCAGCTGAGAAAGGGGCTCACCAACCCGCTAATGCCCACTGAACGCTGGTTGTTCAAATACTGCCAGGCTGCTCAGAAGCAGCCGCCGACAGTCCTAAGTCGAAAAAGAAACGAACCAAACAAACTAAAAGAGAGATGCTTTCTCTCCCAAGTTACATCTGCTGATACATAAGGGATATAAGGAATCAAGTAGATATATAAAGCATAAGGGAGATTAATGGGGAGACAGAGATTAAGTGGGAAGTGTCCTCTGCCTGTGGCAGAGGGCTTGGAACCAGATGATCTTTAAGGTCCCTTCCATAATAAACCATTCTACAATTCTGTAATTTTTTGTGGGTTTCGGAAACGAACATGGATTTGTACCCACAGTGTTGAAGAGAGAGAGCATTTGGCTGGAGGAGGCCTATCTGCCACCATCATGTTCATGCAAGAGAGCATCTGCCACCATCATGTCTATGCAGCCTTCTTCTAACACAAGTCCACTCATCACAAATGAATAGATGGGTTTTATGGGTAAGAAAAAGAACACATGAGTTTGTGAGGGCTGAGTCAGCAAAGGAGGATAAATCAGCAGAGTTACCTGCAAGGTAATGCTTTAGCTACAGGCAGGCAGTGACCCAGGCAAGAAGCTCCCCTAAACATTCTGTAAAGTTGCTGCAAAACCATGCAGAGCAAGTGTAGTCTCAGAGACACAGCAGGTAGATGTACCAAGTTCTTCACTGAAAATAACAGCGCATTTGTTGCTGTGAAAATAAATTAGTGCAAATTACTTAATTAAAAAAAAACTTTTGCACATACAAGAATAAAAGTTACATTTCAATTATCATGAAAGAACATTTTCATATCTTACATATATATAGTGCAATTACTAGACATATGTTACGTTTTAGAAATGAATGTGGTTTTTAGGCTCCAATAAGCCCAGCACTCACTATCTCCACTCAGGTCAGATTTGGCAGCAACATTAAGATAAGGGGTATACAGCAGGAGAAGCCAAAATGTTCCCAAAACAAATTAATCCCTTGGAAGCCTTAGGGGTCTCAGGGAGAAGAGATTGATTGTTTTGGATTGGGCATGGGGCTATCCAAAAACAGAGATCGTGGTCTTTCAGTACGCTCTTTACAAACCTGCCTTCCAAAGAAATGCTCACAATCAGCAATTACAAGTTTTACCCTAATTAAGTGTCTTAAAAAGCTCCAGTATTTTTCTCTTCAATGAAAAAGAAAAAAATAAAAAACAAACCAGAAACTTTGGTTCCTGATAGATCCCTCCAACACTAGCATAACAAAAATGGTAAGTTGGACTGATGAAGCCAATTTGCCGGCTACATTTAACCATGGCAGATACAATCACACTTGCACCAACATCTCCAATGATCTTAAGAGACAAGCAACTTCAAACAATCCTGTTTCTAAGAGGACTGAGGATACCCAGCTCTGGATGACGTAGCTGGAAATCCTATTTTATTCCAGTTTGTAAGTGGGATATATTTCATGATCAGATGCTTCAGTTTTCTATTCAGAAAATAAATGCACTAATTATTCACTGAATATCTTAGCTCTACAACAGCCATTTCACTTCCTTCTGGCAGAACAGATCTGCCCATCAAATAAGCTGACTCAAAAAGCAAACAGCTCTTAGGATCTTTTCCTAGAACCTTAAGCATGTGAGAGCTTGATATTAATAATGAATCTGTAAACATGGGCACAGTAAGATATTTATAATAGAATATGACTAATCTGCCAGTTTTCCCTAACTCAAATGCAGCAATAATAATTTACATACTGGTAGCCCCCTAGAAGCTCTTCCATTGCAGGCAAGCAAAGATAAGCATCTTTTATTTGGAAAACTGGGCTCAGGCTGGGTTTCCAGCACTTCCTGATAGCAGCCAGGTTGGAACCCTCATGCTTTGTTTTCTGTCAAAATGTTGTGCTCATCCTTGATAAAATTTGAAAGAAAACACAAGATACAATTATCACTCACATTTCCTCCAACCTCAGAAAGTGACCTGAACTCAGCAGTTTTAACTATAAAGGACTTGTTTTGTTTTGTTGAATTAAGGATTTGTTCTGTTTTGGTTTTTACTTTTACTCGGATCTCTCCTTCCCTTTCCTTCAAAGGCTAAAAGGTTTCACAATGTATATTGGGAAAACCAATATATTGTTGGTGTGTAAATATGGACTACTCTAGTGTTAAGGGACATGGACCTACTCCCCTACAGCTCAGAGCTGTAAAGATGCTCAGAAAAGGTTCAGCCACCCAGGCACCTCTGAAAATCCACTTTGGAGCTTCTCTCCCCAGGAGACAACAGAGGAACATTTTGGTTTGCATTACCATCTACCTGAAGATGTCAATCACAGAGAAAGCCACAGATCAGGGTGGTGAGACACTGGAACAGGTTGCACAGAGAGGTTGTGGATGCCCACTCCCTGGAAGGGTTTAAGGCCAGGCTGGATGAGGCACTGAGAAACCTGGTCTAATGGGAAGTGTCCCTGCCCATGGCAGGGGGGTTGGAACTAGATGATCTTGAAGGTCCCTTCCAACTCAAACCATTCTATGATTCCATGACAGTCCAAAGAGCTGCATCAAGACACAAGATGGTGAAGCTGAACTTAGCCGAAATACAAGTTTCATGCATGCAGGAGCCATGGAGGGGATATAAACTGAGCTGCTGGCTATGCCAGATTTAAGGATACTTCCTATCTCTAAGGCTTTGGTCTGATAAACAGTCACTCCCTTCCAATCCTTGCTCTGTCATTTCCAATTTGAGCAGGAACTTTCTGGGATGCTGGTCATCCCTCTCCTCATACCTAACACTGTGGAGTCTGGGGTCACCTTGGCCTAAAACTGTTGATATGATTCAAGAAGTACTGTGACAGCCAAGGACGTCTAACCTAACATGAATTTATTTAGTTACATAAGGAGATAACCAGAATGCCAAGAATTTTGGGGATCAGATTTAAGCTGATTCACTGGTTTAGTAAGAAGTGCTTGTTCACCACAGTCAATGCACCATAGTTTGGAAGAGCAGAACCACAAAGCATGCACTGACTTGATTACTGCTTGTTTCCACTGGCTGCTCACTGGAGCCTGTTCTGCTCCTCTCCTCTGCAAGGTTTCCAGCTCCTGAGAATCTGCAGATGGTTTTACAAACAGAACTATTTAACAGATTTCATCTGAAAGCTGAATCTTCACAGTTTGGGGGTGGCAGAGTTTCAGAAAATCATCACTATATCTCGAGCACAACTGCTGCTTTGGGTTTTCCCAGAGAGTAGGACATTTCTGCCTTTTCCTAAAAGCTGGCAGTGTATTCTGCCATTTAAGAATGGAAGCTTGGGGCTTGTATCATAGAAAAAAGCTGTGTTGCCAGCAAAGTTTCTAGCAGTCAGGTATGGAGTGCAAAGCAAGCAGGGCAGCAACATGTACTGGTGCTACATCATCATCCTGGGAGGAACCAGCACAAGCAAAGGCTGACAGAGAAAACATCTGAATGGTCTGCAGGAGTACTGAGGCAGAGAGAGGCCAAAAGTTTTGAGTGGGTCATCAGAACCCTACACAGACCCTGAAGATGGAAGGAATTGTGAAAAACAAAGAGGCACCCTGGGGCATCAACACCGTAGGCAAACAGCCCTCTACTTATCTCATGAGGGATAAGGCAATAGTGACTTTTTTAAATTTTTTTTTCCTTTAAAACCCCCAGGAGATTTCTCACATATAGGCTCTCATACAAAGCCCTCCAGACAGATAATCAACACCTGAGGATCAAGTACAGGTCTGACCCTACTCAGAAGTAGGTCAAGCTGATCACACACTGCAAGGCAGCACTTCACCATGTCTGGTTGCTACAAAACCTCTTGCATTGGCACAGAGCAACTGTGATAGCTCTCATGAGGGCTACAAGAGCTCTTTTTCCATTCCATTATTACCTCATAATTCCTTGTCTAATGAATCCTCCTTTTCTCAGCACCCTCCAGATCCAAGCAAGAGGCTTGTGTCAGACTGAGAAGGCCCATGTATCAACTGGCTCCAGAAGAAGCCACAACTCTATGCCTCAAGCCCAGCGGCTAACTCAGAGCTCACTCTTTTCCTTTCCTTTTTTTGCGAGGGGGTTTGGGGTTTACTGTTTTGGGGGTTTCTTCTTTTGTTCTTCAAAGGGTACTTGACAGCAGAGTTTGCAGCCAGGCAGTGGTGCTGACACTTATGGGTACACATTTGTAGATAAATGCTCTGGAAATTTTTAGGCTGAAAAGTAATAAAAATAAACTATTACATCTTCCCTTCTTGAAGGGTGGGAGTCATTTGCTCTCCATGGGTGACAGGTAAAATATGCAGACAATTAACCTGGCAGATTTTTCCAGGCACAGAACAAATCTGGTATCAACACTGAGGAAGCTGGTCTGGGGAGAAAAAAAAAAGGTGGAAAGAGGGTCAGGAAAAAAAAAGAAATATTAATGTAGTGCAGAGCCTTGAAAGTGCTCCAGCACTGGGGAAAAGATGGAGTCAGGAGTTGATTTTGTTGATGAGGCAAGAACCACAGAAAGACAGTTTGGGAATGATCTGCAAGCAGATTAATCTTCCACTGAAAGATAAGATTATCCCTCTGAATACAGCAAGACTGAAGGAGACAATCCTAAAGTCTTCTCAATCCTGTCAAGGTCATCAGTGTGTATTACCCCTTCTCCCTGCAGGGTGAGAGAAAGTGCTCTAATCTCCAATGAGGCAATTTCACAACACCATTTCTAGGACATAAAGCTCCTCAGCCATCCCTTGGACTTCATTTGGCCCAGCCATCTGCCTTTCCAACCCGAGGCAATGCAGCTAGTTAAAGCTTTTCCTGAAAAAGTTATGAAGTGCCAATTCCCTGAACCAAACAGGTTTAATATGACTTAGTAGTAAGTCTGCTCTAATCATAATTACCTTCTCCAGAATAGACTTCTGCAAATTCTAATCACAGCGCTCTACCTCTCCAGTAATTAACTGCTGCAAATAAGTTACATCTTTAAGAACCACCTGGCACTTAGTCAAGCACTGTGGAAGCTGCAGAGAAGAGTGAAAATGAACATCATTATGTCCTTTGAACCAGTCTGTGTTACAACAGAGATTTTACAGATCTTTGTTATATTCCCCCTGCACTTCATGGATTTCCCAATATAGTGTTACTGAAAATCTGAGTAATTTTCTTCTACTGATTTTTAGTATTTATAAGGCATTGATCACAAACAATACCAAAACAGCAGCTTCCATTCACTTTCTAACCTTCATTCTCCAAAACTTTCACTTCTCTCCTCAAAATAGATAGCTTATCACTGTGTTTTAGGTAATTTGCCTCAATGCTGCTAGTTAAATAGCTCCAAATCCAAACACTTTTCAAATTTTCTACCAGCTTTGACCCATGGAATCCTTCCACTTGCTTTCTTCTTCCGGGAACCCACCTTTCTCCCAACCACCACTTCCCAGGGCAATTCACTCAACCTCAGCATGAAGCTGCAATAGCAGTGTCACACACCACACTCAAAACAACCACTGAGAAATATCTGGAAGTCCCAGTGGAATAACTCAACTAGCAGGAAGAGGACCCCATCCCCATGAGGGTGTAGCATTCATGTAACTCTCCAGGTTACTGAATGGTTGTTGAAGAACAAAATATTTGACTCATAAGCAGTTTATAGGTATCAAAAGAAATTATCGAAATTATCGAAAACATTTACAAATATCTTTTTCCAATGAAAAGTGCAAGAATTAATCAGGCAAATTACCCACTCAGGGGGATTGGGCCAGCTGTAGTATCAATAGCCCTTAAGCACACTCATTTTGAAAAGCCAGAGATGCTGTGTAAATCTACCCAAGCACATCCAGCCATTCACTGTTTGTATATTTGCTTGAGACTGTTTAAAGAAATAACACTAGCCCTTTCATCTGAGGCAGGTAATATTTCTCTTTTCACAAGAGCTGAACAAAATCAGGAGTGACATGAGTTACACACTGCTCTGAGCCAACAAGGTGTAGTCTTTCCTAAGAATATCTTCGCAAGCTTTTTACAAAACTTCAGTTGAGATACTGCTTGGGACAAGGGACAAACCATGCTACGGTACAAGTGGACTCTGTTCATTGAGGAACCACTCTAGCCCTATTTCTATTGCATTATCATTTCTATTCAAAATCCCCAAGAACTATCCAGTTCTTTTATATTACAGACAAACACAGAGAAACATAGCCAAATGCATATAAGGCTGCTGATAAGAGAGTGAGTGTTCATTAACCTCAGCCTGTTGGCCTAATTAGTATAAGAGCAGCATATTTTGCATTCAAAGAGAGGTGGAACAAACTAACAAAGGAGAAAGCTTTGTACTTGTTAATGATATGAGTAAGCACAGCTCAGAAAGCAATTCAGCAGACTTTGATCCACTCAGACAAGAGAAAGAGAGCTCTTCAGGCACTTCTGACAGCACAGCCTTGCTGTGGGCTTGTGCCAGTGACCAGCCTCTACCATATTCATAATCAACAGGTTTATCTCACATTAGAATTGTTGAATATAAGAAGCAGAAAGACTATGTTCAATATGTTTCACACACTTTAAAAACAGCAAGGCCAGAAGAATGAAGAGCTGACCCTAAGGTCAAGACAGTCAGGTCTGCCTGCTAAAGCAGGGTTTCTGTATTTGTTTCACCTGCTTGCTGTAAATGATCACCCTTTCTGAAACAGAGGATGTGGCCAGATTTTTTGTTCCAAACCAAACTGTGTTTCAAAGTTAAATGAGCTGGTACCCTTGTACCAGCAGATTTTAGTCACATGCTTCCCCATCCACTGAAATCCTGGTATTCACACAACAAAACCAAGGGCAATTCATAGCCTGGGCCCTAAAACTGACCACTGTCCATCATGAACAAACTAAAGTCACACCTACTTTCTTCTGTAACGACATAAACCAGCAAGCAACACAAACCCATCAATTCACAGCAAAGACTTTAAACACTCTGGCAATTGCAGGATGTTCAGCCTTGGAGCTGTAAAACACATCATCATTTCCAAGATTAGCAAAAGCTGTTCATCTGGCTCTTCTCCTGACAGACTTTTTCCCCTCTGAGTTTCTTTTATCTTATTAGATTTTAGCTCCCATTACAGTCAGGACAATTTTGCAATGGGGCAGAATTAATTAGTTTGCATCAAAGAAAGGCTCCTTGAAATATAACACTAATGAGTTTCATCTGCCTGATTAGAGGGCTTTGCTTTTAGTAATACTTGGTGCAAAATCTGTTTCAGAGAAGTATAACATTATAAGAATATTCATGGCTAAAAGCATTAGCCAAACAGTAACGGGGATAATGGATAAAAGATTAAAGTGGTAAACTGTGAGCAGACATGTAGCTGAATATTTACAGAAGTACACAAGTACAGACCAGGGCAGGTTAATGAGGGTGTGTTTGCTCAAGTAGAGCTTGGTAACTGTACATTTAGTGAACTATCCACCCCCATCGTGTCACAAGGCTCTTAGGAATTAAACAGAAAAATGCCAGGGATGGAAAGACAGAGTACTAATTTTTAGGAAAGGTGGGGAAAGCCATTCATTTTAGACTAGACAAACTAATTTTTAACGTTTGGCAAACTATTTCTTGCTTTTCTTGATCTTTTTCACTGCAACTACTTTCTCTTTTCCTATTAATACAAAAAAAAAAAGTGTGAAAATACAGTCTAAAATTAATTCCCTGACAGGCAGGTACAAATTCAACTGAAAAATCACATGGTAAAAGTAGTTACCAGAGAGTTGCTGGGTAAATTGAGCATAGCTCATCATAAATAAATGATCATCATCAATAATTGCTCATCATAAATGTGAATAGTCACGTGCCTATGACAAACACATGATCTAATTGCTTGTAATAGAATATAGGGAACTCTCTTTTCCCTGATTACATCTCCCTCCATAAAACTGATCAGCACATGGACAAGACTAGAAACGAAGATGCAGCATTAAGAGAGGTCAGGCCCACACTGCTGTCAAGTTCAGCTCCCTTTGATAGGAGGCAGAAAGGCCACATTTGGACAGGAATTTGCCTTTACACAACATTCTCCATCTATGACCAATGAAGCCATTTTGAATTTGTGACTATACTCTCAAATCCAGATAGGTTGATGGTTGAGTAGTAAGAACTGCAGAAGCAGTGACTTCAACAGGGGGACAACACTTAATCCAGATTTGCTGCTGGATCACATCACTAGGTAGCAAAGGGTTACCCAACACAAAGGATTAAATATAAAAAGCCATTGATAAGAACTGAACACAAACCTATTTTTGTCTCTTCCCTCTGATTTGATAATGTTTCAACTTGGACATCACTTCTTTTTGTCAAAATTATCCTCACCTGCAGCCACAAAGCTAAAACCTTGTCAAACTTTTGCCAACCTAACACAGGAATCTGAATTCAAAAAACGAACCAAAACAACTAACCACCTCATTTCAGACATCTATGTGTCCTCTTACTCTGAGGCCACACACATATTGCACCTGTGCATAATCTTTCTCCCGCTGGGCCTTCTGCAACACTTCAACAATTACAACAAAAAAGGCTGCATCTGTTATTCATGAGCTTTTTGTTATCTCTCAGAAGAAGCAAAAGGGGCCAGAGCATGTGTGGGAAGGAAAAAGCTTTGTTTCATTTAATTGTTTACTTCTTTCAAGTCTGAGTAAACCAGTTCCGCTGATCCTTGAGTTAATTAAATAGTGAAAGCAGTTCCTTTACCCTGTAAGGCCAATCACATCACACTATGCTGCATTCAGCAGGTTCTTCCAAAATAGCACACGCAATCTTTCTAATCTAGACCAAAAAGAAGTCTACTACACAGAGGGGTCTGCAGTATGAAGAGCTCTTTAAAAGCAAAAGATAGTTGTGGAGAAATGTTGAGGATTGCCTCCAGATCCGCTGGTGAAAGTTAGTGATAACACTGCAATAAGAGACCTGCTTTTGACAAGTTCATTGCTGAGAGCACTGGTCAAGAAGGAAGAGAGCAGTGTGGGTTCCAAGATGTGCTCACACAGATGCTGCCCCAGCACAGTGCTGGATCTTGTCCTCACTCACCTGCTCTGGCATCCAGAAAGACTGGAGAAGCAGGAAGGCTGCAAGAAGTTTGCCTCCTGGGGCTACCACTGGCTGCTCCTGCCAGGTTTGTCCTTTGTACCCATAAACACTTGTGCTGTGCCAAAGTTGGACTGGAAGACTCCAGTTCTACTCCATAGCAACTCCACGCCAGTATTTCTGCATCCATCTCCAATCTGCTTTTAAGACTTGTCAAATCCTCTCCAAGAGGAGGAAAAGAAAAAGGAGAAATGTTCCCTTCATTTGGACTTGGGACTTTCACACATTAACAGCTTACACTGCATGGTGCTAATCCATCTAGGTCCCTCAAAGACCATCCTCTGACCAACATTTACCAGATCATAGACATTTCCCCTTTTATCCTTCCATAAATGTCTTCCATCTAAAGAACTCACAAAGCTGGAATGCTTCCTTGTTCTGCCATGTTTTCATTACAGATTTTCCCTTTTCCCATTACTCCAGGCTTTTCTATCCACTGTTTCTCCTCTTGATATTCAGCCATTCTAGTAGCCTCATCTCAAATGACAAAATGGAGTTACCTTGCATTTTGTCTTTTTCCCCACATAAGCAGGTGTGTTTCCCATTCCTTTAACTCACAAAAATCAAAATTTTTCCTAATCAGGCTGGTATAAACTCAAAACATCTTCCCATGATTCCTGTGCTCAGCCCTCCTACCTGACTAATGAGGAAACTCTGATTTTGCACAAGAGTATGTGCATTACAGTGAATTTTTAATAGAAAAATAAAGCCTTCTGACATCACTGGCTAATTAAAATTTATGCACTAATAGACAAGGCTGTGGCTACACTGCAGGGTAGGATGAAACTGTGCACATATTTTCCTGTGTGTTTCAATATCCTCCTATTGACAGAAGATAGGATGGCTGGGCTACAACTAGACACCAGGAAATTATTTTTGTGATTTCATTAGAGTCATTTACAAAAGCTTTTCCTTTCCACATAAGGCAAATAGATGGCTTGTTAAAGTTACAACTTCTTTAAACAGAGCTGTCACCAAAAATGATGTGCATGACAACAAAAATAATATTGATACAGGCTCATTGCAAAATTAAAATGGAGTTTGCATAACCTGGAGCACAGAATAAATAACTGCCACCACTGCAACACAGATCATCAAGGTGCATTTCCTTTTCTAAGGTTTCCTTGAAAACTGGATGAAGTATCAACAATATGGGACTTTTGTTATTACAGGCACAGACGTGCAGTCAGTCATGATGCCTACTCTACATGCATGAAGAAACTCTCATGGATGTACAAGTGCCATACATCAAGGCTTGGACTTTAATCCTAGTAGTAATAGGATATCATATAGAATCATAGAATGGTTTGGGTTGGAAGAGACCTTAAAAATCATCTAATTGCAACACCCCTGCTGTAGGCAAGGACAACTCCCACTAGACCATTAATTGCATNAACATGAATGGGTGAAGTATCAACAATATGGGACTTCTGTTATTACAGGCACAGACGTGCAGTCAGTCATGATGCCTACTCTACATGCATGAAGAAACTCTCATGGATGTACAAGTGCCATACATCAAGGCTTGGACTTTAATCCTAGTAGTAATAGGATATCATATAGAATCATAGAATGGTTTGGGTTGGAAGAGACCTTAAAAATCATCTAATTGCAACACCCCTGCTGTAGGCAAGGACAACTCCCACTAGACCATTAATTGCATATTAATCACACAGAATCTTTAGGTTTGGGTAAATGCGCTTTCATATAAAAATACTGAAGTAAAATTCAAGATTTGTACTGACTGCTATTGTAAGACCAAGCAGGATTTTGTTCTCCATGAATAAAATCAGGCAGACATCAAGCAGGTCCTCTATCCCTTACTTATTTATCCAGGAAGCAGGCTGCTGTCTGCTGTGCTCATCTCAGACCAACGTGCAACACAAGTATCAGTCCTGTAGGACTGTTCTTTCACACCTCACCTCTGGCAGGTTCGAGATCCTTGTAAGGCAGGAGTATGGAATATCTCAAACTGCCTCAGCTCCATTGTGAAACAGTTCCCTAATGCCTTGGCCAGCTAAGCAAAAACAGGCTGGGGGGGAGGGTTAATAATAATTTTAAAAAGCGATAGTTTGCACACCTGCTGTTGTTTTTAAGACATCACCTTCACTTTAAACTTGTCTCATTTCCTTGAGAGCTGGAAAAATTATAAAGGAGATTCAGCTTTGAAAATAGAAAACCTAACCAACATTGCACTTTTTTGATAGGTGGGTGACAGTACATAAGCTATTCCTCCTGGACAAATCCAGAATGCTCACATTGTTACTGATATTTAATACTTTTCTCCTTCAACATCATACTTAATATTTACCCTCTTTGCCATAATTCTTCCTTCTTATTCCCCGATTTCTTTCTGCTGCAGTATCTCTTCTTCCTCTTTCCCTTCTCTACTGTTACTGCTGTGTTTCTCTTTACAGCACTGTAAACCACTAACCTTTTTAAGGAATTGTACTAAACTCAGCTCTCAGACTTTTCAAAGACATTATTAATATACACAACTAATTCCCAAAGACCTGAATTGAAAGAAAGAAAACAGAACCCCGATGGGTTTTCCCAGGGTTTGTTAATTTTCTTCACAGTAACAACTCAGAAGCAAACTGCTCCTTTTGCCCATCTTAGAAGTTGGCTGCTTGCATTATGAAACCAGTTTTGTTTTCAGACGGGAGGTGAATAACTGAATTGGGAAGGAAATAAAAGGAGCAGCATTTCCCATCGCAAAAGCCCCGTTGACAGCCATTGGTTTGTTTTACCAACCTTGTGATGTCAGATTCACTTAGCACATGCCTCATCTGCTGCGGCTGAGGGGCTCTAACTGCACCACTGACGCACACGGCCGCCACCGGGGAGCAAATGCCCGGCTGCTCCCTGCCTTTGTTTGCCTTCACATGAAGGATTTTTGAGAAATTGTATAATATTACAGTAGACTGGTCCTTGCCCCAGGTATAGCAAGCTCTTCTCTTCTCATTGAGTTTGGCAGAGCACATTAATTTCATCATCATCTATAACCGCAAAAAAAAAAAATTACCAGCAAGCATTAAAAAGAAAAATATGGACAGTATTTCACTTTGAGGGGAAAATATGGGATATGTGAGGGAACTGCTGGGACCAAGAGATTCTGCTCTAGAAACAAAAGCAAATTCTCAAATAAATAACTGAAAAAAAAAAAGATAAAAGAGAGCCTGCTGCTTTTGTAACTCTCAGTAATACCCAAAATAATCCAAGAATACTGGGAAAGAGCATGGAGTTTCACAACAGACCATAGTAACATATCCATACCTTTTCATACCAGTGCCATGAACTATGAAGATGGTTAAATTACAAATAAAGGTAGCAATTGGCTTTGGATTTTTTTTTCATTCAGCTTAGTTACAGCCAAAGGTAGTTATGATCAATACAAACAACACAATCTTGCAGACAAATGAATCACCAGAACTGCTATAAGAAAATATCAACTAAGAATGTCATGACAGAAGATTAAGAAAGTAGAATTACTTGAATGTGGAGAAACATTAAAAATGCCACAGCTTCCTAACCTATTAGGTGTCGCGGTTTAGTCCACCAGAAAAAACATGTTTGAGACACAAATACAAGCACTAGGGTAAGAAGAGCATCATCATGCATCATCAAAAGAACAGATGAAGCATTCTATTATCACTGTTTTTTTCTCCACATAAAAAATTTCTTTCTTTGCCCCATCAGGAAAAAGTTACTATATGGAATTAGGATGTCAAATGGACATAAAACAAGAGTCAAAAGAATGCTAGGATCCTTTCTAGAATCCTTTCTTTGAATGAAATTGCTGTTTAAACTTAAGTCTAATTTCTACCTCAGTTTTCTAGGTGTCCTCATGCCACATTTCACATCCATGCTCTCATTCAGCATTCCTCTTTCTTTAGTTCTATGCTTCAGATACCTGCTTTTTGTTTAGAGCTCAGCACAGAACAGTGACAATTACTTCTCTTTTTTAACCCAAAGGAGGATGCTGCAGAGTTAATCAGATCTTTGGTCTGGAAGAAAGCTGCTTTCCTGCTTGTACAGACAGACAGCCAGTCAGAACATGGTAGTATAGAGAGTTCTGGCTTGCCAGTGTCAAAGCACAGCTAGGAGAGAGAACCAAAAAAAACTTCCAAAACCCCAAAACCCACACTCCTAATCCTTCTCCATCTCATCAATCCCTCCTAAAAAAATAGCAAAACCCAACAAGACCAAAAAACTCAGCAAGTGGTGTTCCAGAAGCACAGGCTAAGGGGGATCCCTGCTGGCAAGACAATGAAATACACCATTTCCAAACATTCACCCCCTACCACAGGGTTTCTTCGGGATTCAAATGTCAAAACCTTTGCACACCTACCTCACTTTCACTCTGGCACCAGCCTTTTGCTCCCGAAGAAGTGTTGTCTCAACCACTCACCACAGACTGCACCAGAGCAGCTGCTTAGTGGTGGGCAAAGAAGGATTTAGTTTCCATTTCATCATGCTTATTAGAGATAAAAATTCTTGGCACACTTGAATTGTCATTCTGCTGAAACAAAGCTGATGGACCCAATTCTACTGCAGAAGATGGGAATACTGAGACTGGCTGACACTAGCTATTTTTTCTACCACATTATGGACATTAGACAGCATCCCACTTAGGCAATAATTCTATCATGAACCTACTCATTATAATTAGTGATACTACATTTAACAAATAATCAGCAATACTAGAAGCTTGTGTAGCGAAAAAAAAGAACAAAACAAATCTTGTTTCAGTTTTTTTTGAAGGTTACATTAAACAACTACCACAAAACTTCAGCACCTGCAAATTCTTAGACATAAACTAAAAATAAATCTTAACTATGGTGGGGCGTCATACAGATACTCATCATTTACCTGGGGACAAACTAAGATCAGAAGAACGTTAACAATTGCATGAGAGAGATATTAACTTCCAGACCATAAAGATGATTAAGCAAAGAAATCAAGAGAGTTAAAGTGAATATCCAAACAAGAACGTATTTTTACAGGGCACTGATGTGTACTAAGAAGTTCTATGTTCTTCTTTCAAATTACATTCATGAGAGCAACATATGTTTTTAGTGGGTCAGAAAACAAATTTAATTGACACTTTGAATGAAGGAAAGAATGCAGTGGATTTTTTTAAAAAAGAAAATTTATTACAAATCTGTAGGTTTAAGAAAATATTCAAAAACTGTCATAGTATGAAAAATGCTGTCATCCTATTCACAGTCACCGGTTTTCTCCAATAAACACAGCATACAAAACTTGATAGAAACCATGGGAATTCTTTTCAGTGACACAAACTAGGTATCTGCAACGCTAAATCCCTTGATGACAACTGAGATGCTGCTGGCAGCCCAAGGGAACAATTCAATAGCATTATTTTTGAAAACCAGACACTTGGATGAAAAAGCTCTATACATATAGACATACTCTATTTTACCACATGTACAGGTAATCCAGGGCAAACAGAACATATCCCAACACAAAAGTCTATAAAAACCCAGAGAAACAAGGAATGCATGTGTATGGTATGAAGTTATTCTCTCTGCTCCCCATTTTCTCTTACATTCCAAAACTATTTAATAAAGACAAATTGTTTCTCACTTTCATTTATTGAGAGTGAAGCTGATGTGTTCCTACACTTGCCTTTTCAGACACAGAAAACAATAGCTGCACTGCATGCAGGTGAGTGATCTAAAAACACGGTGCAGTTAAAATCTAACATTATTAAAAGTAGGATTTTCATAAGACTGTAGGCCAAACTTACTACAAGTGATCTACAATCTTAAGCTCCCCTGAAAAACCAAGGCTAAGATAGAACTTCTAATGTCACAAATAATTCATAAGACACATGGATAAGGAAAGAACTGTCTGATACACGTTAAGATTCCTAAAGTGAAGTAGAGACTGCTTTAAAAAGCAGAAAGTTTGCATGTATGCCATGGATTATATCCAAACCTGCCCTACAATTCCAACTCTGGGTGACTGGCCACAATTACTGGAAGCTTCAGAAAGACCATTGGTTCTCAAATCCTCTAAAGTGCACAGGACCCAGACGCTACAATTCAGAGCTGCAGAGTGGAAGAGGTCTTACCATAAGAAGTGTGAATATTTTGAAGAAGCAGGATGAAACAGTTCTATTACAATACCTGATTAAGGTAATAAAAGAGAGGGAAAAAATACCCAAACAACTGTAATTTAAGTCTATCGGGAGCTTGAAGTTCCTCAATCAGGGAACCTTTGGGATTTTCTACTGATCAGCCAACAGCAACCTGGAAGAAACCAGCATCACTTCAAAAAACTACTCAGTGTATTTCGTTCATCTTGCTGTTTCAGCTTAAGCTGAAAAGCACAGACATCACAGTTACTCAAAGAACAGTATGCTGCAGAAGAGCATTTAGAAATCAACAGTCTTCCATCACCACAACAAACAAGATGGAAGATGCAGAACTCGATTTACAGTTATTTCCCTCCCCATGCAGAACAGTTTAATCCTAGATTGACCACAGCTACCTGGAATATTTCTTAAAAAACCTCCAAGGTTCCAAACAGATTTATGAAGCACTGTAATGAAACAGTCAAAACTCTTCATTCCAATGAAGGAAAATATTTTGTGTACATTCTTAGGTATCAACCTTCAGGCTTGGGAAACGCTTTTCTAGATTGTCAGCAAGTGTCTGATCAGCCTCACGCAGAACTTCAAAGAAACTTTCCACCTGGAAATAAATTGCAAACACACACACAAAAAAAGAAAAAAAATAAAGACAAAAGAAAAACTAGCACTGAACACAATTCTTATACTTGGTATAAAGGCTCTTTCTCCTCTTTTATCTTCCCCCACCAACAGCAGCCACCACAAAGAAAACAGAAAATGCTCCAAGCAGATACCTTCCCCCTTTACCCCACAGTTTCAGTTGGTCTAACTTTGGAAACGTTATTGCCTTCCCCAAATAGTTTAAAAGGACACAGAGAAAAGCTCTCTATGAAAAGTATTTAGAATAATTAATTATTCTACAAAAATATACAAGTTTTCAGCTAGCATAAAATTGCAGACAGCCATAAATGTCAGTAATTTGACTTTTGTATCAGCTAATGATCCAGACTAAGCTGTGGCTGAAGTAAGCTAAAAGTGACAGGGAGGATAAGACTGCCTAGAGTGGCACATTCTTTGTGTCTAAGCAATTCCTTGTGTCCTATCTCTACACGTGATTCAGAAAGGCCTTGCTACCAGAGTAGTATTTTTTAATCTAAAGACTTTATCATATACTCACTGATGCAAAATACAAAGGCAAGAGGTTCTGAAATGCACAGGAGCACGTCTCTTCATTTAAGTGTCCCTGGTGTAGACCTTCTATGGTATTTTCCTGGAAAATAAAATAAGAAATAACTAGCACGTCATAAACAGCTAGTTTATGACTCCAAATTGTGTGCACAGTACCTACAGTATGTGCTTCATTCTCACACATGGAAAAAACAAACAGAACTTAGTTCTCAGAAGAAGCCAGTCATAGCTAATACAAAAAGGTCTGAAAGCTCACATACCTCGGATCTTTTAATCTAATTGCTCCCACAAAAAAAAGCTCCAGCTAAGAAGCTGAGTTTATATACTGATAATTTTTCATTCTTTTAAATAAATTTGCTTTAACTTAAAAGAAATGACAACATACACCTACTGAATTTATCATTAAGAATCCTGGCCCTGAAGCCCAGATACAGTTCAGAAAACCTTTGTCCTGGCCATGAGAAACACAAGTTGCTACTCACCTTCTGATTGATTCACTAATGAATTTCCAGTGTGAAATTCATTAGTGAATTTCACTTTCTCAGAAAGCCATCCACATTAAAAGTCATGTCTTTTTCCTTACCTACCATGCACACATCCCTCTTAGAATTTCATTTACTCTTACCTTGGTAAGTTCTTGAAGCATATTGGAAAGTAATTCACAGCAAATATCCTTCAAAATTTTTAAATGGAAGTCTTCCTCATTTAGATCAGTCCTTCCAGTCTCCTCTTGTTCAGACTCCTTTGAGGTATCAACAGATCTCTTCCCACAGCCCTCCATGTATTGTAAGATACGAATCAAGCTCCCAATCAGAGGCATATCTAATACACGGCAAGAAGAAAACAAAAATTTAACATTGAACATTTTTTACCCACCTTTTCGGGGCATGAGAATTTTGAAACACTGCTAGATTTTTATTTTGACAGTGCTTTATCAAAGACTGTTTTAAAGAAATGAGTGGAAATGTGGTAGAAAACCCAAACAATTATTTCCCAACTTGTTTCTGCCAGCTAACTTATAACCTGTGAGGAATATGAGAAGGAAAACATCTCTTGTAGTAACTCAAAGAAGCCAGTATGTTAAATTTGCTTCCAGATAATTCTATCTGATAAACTGAATCAAATACAAAATCTTTCTGCCGCAGATGACCCTGATACACATTCCAAGAAAAGGCTCTTAATGCTTAAGAATTGGTTGAAAATTAAAAAGCTACAATTACTAAGTAACTGTGGAATCTCCCTCTACTAAAAAAAAATACTAAACCAAGACATCGTATTTTAGCCAAAATTAATTCTGGAATTTTCATCTATTTACCCAATAGGAAAGACTGAACAGGATTCTTCAAAGACATCCAGTAATCAAACGTAGAGTTGTCTATGATTTTGAGAGTCAGCAGTAAAGAGCCTCTCTGCACTCAACCATGTAACTGAACTCTGTTCTGATCTCGAGCAAACAGTAAGAAATCAAATACTTTTTACCCCACATACATAGTCAATTGTGTACTTTTTTTTTTTAAAGAAAAAAGTAGGACTTGCTTTTCCTCATTTTGGTGTATTCTTGTTCTGTTTGGGAAGCAAACATAGCAGACAGCACAGATAAAATCGAAGCCAAAACAGTCTTCTGCTCCTGCACAATGATAGGTGGATCATCTGGCTGGCAAAGTTCATGGCAAACGAGGTCATAAAGCAAACTCCAGGTCTCTTTTCCCCCATCAGGAGCCTGCACTTGAGAAAGAAAGAAAGAGAACCTACCAATCCATCAGATTTAATCTAGGTACACGAATTTTTTTTCTTCCCATTAAATATCTGATGATGTAAAAGTTACTGCTATTCTTGATCCTATCAAACATAGCAATTCAAATGTCTTACCAATAGCCTGAATACCCTCATCCACTGTGGTCAGGAGCTGCAAAATATGCATATAAACATCAAGTCCTTCTGGATTATCTGACCTGCACAGAACAACCAAAAAAATAAGAAAAATTAATTATGTAATTACCACATTTATATTCTGTGTGTTTTGGACAGAAGACTATCAGCAGTCAATTCCATTCTCTTTGCTTACAAACTAGTTTCAAACAGCAAGTACAGGGAAATGTATTCTAGCCATCTGTTGAACTATGCAGTTCCCACCAAAATCCAGATGTTCAGACACAGGGCTTCAGCCATGAAACTGAAAAGAAGTATCACATACCGGACTTGTTTGGCTGCTTCAAGTATACAAGGCACAATCTTAAAATCTGGAAGTTCTTCAGGTGAATCATCCACAGTTGTTCCCACAGATCGACGAGAGCCATTTTTAATCCAGTTTAACATTAGTTCTTCATCCAAGTCAAAGAGTTTGTCCACCACTTCACCCACTTTTACCAGCAATTCCACTGCACGGGACAGAACATAGAAATTTCAACAAGACTAAAACCAAAAACCTCACAAAATGCAAATTTATAAAAGCATTCAGAGTAAACTTGGTGCTAAAATACATTAGTTTCATTCATAATGTACTTTTACTGTTTACCACGTTTATTTCCATATTGTGGCACAGACCAGGTAATGAGTTAGATAAACAGGGACTGTTGTACTTTACTTTTGAGACACTCTATACTTCCAATTGAAAATATGTGTCATTGAAACTGCCTACCTCAGTTCTTTTTTGGTTTTGGTTTTTTTTTCCTCTGCAGACACCCACTGATTCCCACTTGTTTTGGCAACTTACCATTTGTAGAGCTGGACATGATAAAGCAAACACAGTCATATACAGAAGGGTTTTCTCGGATTCTCTCAACCCAGACGTTGGCCACCTCAGGCTGAGAGAGGCAAGTTAACAACAACCTAGAGAGGTTCACAAACAAGAAAGCCAATTTCACAGGAAAGCCCATTTTACAAACAAGAATCCAATTCACTGATTTTAGCTGTACAAGTATTAGTTCTACAAGCGTATATACAAATCAAATAGAGCAATGTGACAGAAACAGGAATCTAGCTCCCAGCAAATCAATTTCAGAACACAGAAATGATAAAAAGATAGCACAAAAGGATAAGAATGAGACCATTTGTCAATTTTCTTCCCATGCTTCAGAATACAGTAGAGCTACACTAATAAAACATCAATTTCTGAGATGTCCTACCTGCTTGTTTCCAGAAGAGTTGGAGAGTCTGAATCACACAAACGCTGTAATAACACTTGGCTTTAAGGAGAAAAGGTACAACCAGATTAATAAATCATAGAGTGGTTTGGGTTGGACAGGAAAGTTACCTTTAAAGGTCACTTAGTTCAACATCCCTACAATAAGCAGGGACATCTTCAACTGTTACAGGTTGCTCAACCCCCATCCAACCTGACCTCAGATGTTTTGGGTGATGGAGCATCTATCACCTCTCTGGTCAACCTGTAATAGTGCTTTATCACCATTATTGCAACATTATTTTATTCCTTATGCCTAGCCCGAATCTAATCTCTTTTAGTTTAAAATCATTAGTCTTTGTCTTATCACTAGAGGCCCTGCTATAAAGTCTGTCTGCATCTCATCTTCCTTTAAGTATTGAAAGGTTGCAAAAAGGTCTGCTCCAGCTTGAACAACCCAAACTCTCTCAGAGTAAACCCAAACTCTCTCAGAGAGAGAGTTTCTCACAGAAAAGGAACTCCAGCCCTCTGATTATTTTTGTGAACTTGCTCTAGTATATTTCCTTCTTGTGCCAAGGTCTCACTGGGCTGAAAGCAGCATTCCAAGTGGAGTCTCAACAGGGTGGAAGAGAAGATCAGAAAGCCCTTCCCCAACCTGCTGGACACACTTCTTTTGATGTGGCCCATCATACAGTTGGCTTTCTGGGCTACAAGCACACATTGCTGGGTCATCCCCAAGTCCCTCTCCTCAGGGATGCTCTCAATCTGTTCTTTATGTGCACATATAATCCTTTAGACATAAACTGAGGAAGCCAAAAACTGTCCAAGTCTAGGACCAGGACTGAATCCAGATACATCTCAACAGCTCTCTGAGGAGGAGTTTAGACAGAAAAGGTGACCTCTCTGGATCTTCTGAGTCAACAGGAGGATTTCTGACAGTTCTGTCTGACCCTGTCCTCTAGCATCCCATAGAAACTCAGTAAACCTGTCATATTTACTAAAAAACTTCATTAAATCACTATTACATATCAATAAATATACTGCTGATTCTCTCTTATGAGTGAAGTGCATCACTCCATCTATGACAAATATGTATTACATGATTGTGAGTGC
Source organism: Turnix velox (assembly GCA_013400935.1). NCBI lineage: Eukaryota > Metazoa > Chordata > Aves > Charadriiformes > Turnicidae > Turnix > Turnix velox. Next base: position 398,559 of record VZTY01005751.1, read on the forward strand.
ACTTACACACTTACCCGAGATTCTCATCTTTACTAATGGACATGCATATGTCTTGAAAACAGGCCATATTTCCCAATATTCCCACACATATTTCCTGAAAAGTCAAAACACAGTGTAATGAAACAACTGTAATATAGTTCACAGCTTTATTTCCACAGGCATAAAAGTAAGAAAGATTCAAACAAGTTTTCTGGTTTCAACTACAGATTTCTTCCAAGTTCTCCTGTAGAATAGTTGGATGCACCAGAAGGATGCTGTGACCTTGGGGAAAGCCCATGCCACAGCAGGCTCCTGGCAGGACCCGTGGCCACATGGTGAGAGAAGCCCAGCCCTTGACTTGGGGAATTAGTTTAATTCATTATCCTACTCTGATTTGATTGTTAATGAGAAATAAAACCTCTATCTTAAAACACCTTTCCCCAGCCCCTCCCTTCTTTCTGGGTTCAACTTTACTCCTGAGTTTTCTGCCTCCTCTCCCTGAGCAGCAAGAAGCAGCTTTGCTTGCAGAACCTGTGACCTTGTGGGGGACCAACCCTGGAGCAGCCTGCTCCTGAAGAACTGCATTCCATGGTAGATACCTACATGGAGCATTCCTTGAAGAACTGCAGTCCATAGGAAGGACCCATGTTAGAGAAGTCTGTGAAGGACAGGAGAAGGAGAAGAGCACTAGCAGGAAGAAGCAGCAGAGGCAATTTGCAGTGAACCCACCACGACCCCTATTTCCCATCCTCCTGTGCCACACAGGGACAAGAGGTATAGAACTCAGGACTGAAGTTAAACCCAGTAAGGTATTTTAAGATTCAGGTTTTATTTCTCATTATTCTACTCCGATTTCATTATTAATAAATTAAACTAATTTCCCCAATTCAAAACTGGTTTGCCCAGTGACAGTAACTGGTGAATCTCTCCCTGTCCCAATCTCAACCTACAAGCCTTTTGTTATATTTTCTCTCCCTTGTCCAGCTGAAGAAGAGTAGTGACACGGTGGCTTTAACAGGCACCGGGTATCCAGCTGAGGTCAACCCACAACAGCCAGACTTAACTGCTTTTTATAGCAAGCCTTAAAAACTAATAAATAAACTTAGTTTTTCATCAATAATGACATATACCAGCTTCAGCATCACTGAAATACTTACTGATTAGATCATATTAAAAGATCTTTGAAAAAGAATTTTAAAATTCTGTGGTTTGTCCTCATTCCCTTAATAACCTGAATAAGTTATTCAAACGCACAATGGGAGGAGGAGGGATTTGTGTGCAAACGCATGTACAGAACTATCCACTATTTGTTACTATGGGACAGCTTTTTGACAGCCCATACTTACAGTGAGACGAGGACATTTTGACTTGGCAAAAACTCCCATGAATATATCTGGGGCGTTGAACTCTTGGAGAAATAAAGCAACATCCTATGGAGAAAGTGAACAGAGAAATAAATGTACTTCCACAATTTCCAAATACAAAATCAATTTTTTTTCATTGCACAAGGACTAGATCAAAACATTCTCAAACTTCCTACAAGAGAACAGTTATTTCCTCAACAGTTAATATCAATAATCCTCGCTACTCAACTAGCAAGCCCCTGTGGTGTTTCAGGACACCAGTGATTTACTACACAATGAGCCAAAAAATCACAGTAGGTTTCTTTTGCTGTCTCAATAGAGGGCGAGTGTCGGTAAATTAGAATTCAACAAACATGGAGAGATTACCACTAGCACTTGATCAGAGCATAAAAAAAAGCAAATTTCCTCCTAATTTTACTGCATTCAACCACAAGATTAAGTCCCCTGTTTGGTAGCAAAGGACCCATCTTCCACATTTATTTACATCATCTAAGAACGAGCCAGAGAATAAAATAATAATTTTTTAAAAAGGCAGCCTCTTACTTGAGAATTTGTTCCAGCATTTAGGAATGATGAAAATGTGATGCCAGATTTCCATCATGAGTCCATAGCTAAAGTTTCACAGGTTATTTATCCTTTAGAGAAAACTATACTCGTGAGCAGGATGCACTACAATTGCTAGATTTAAATATGCCTATGGAGAAGACAGCATCTATATTATCTCCATGATTACTCTGCTGAAGATACAAGCTATGCACCTGAGATTATTTCAGTTACTCCAACCTTTCAGAAACTCCAACCTTTGCTTCAGCTCCTACACACAAAGGAGTAAACCAACAGCCGTGCCTTGGCTCTTTTCTCACAGCACAAGGACTAGATCAAAGACATCTCAAACTTGAGAACAGCTATTTCCACAATGGTTAACATCAATAATCTCTGCTTTTCAATGAGAGAAGATCAGCAAGTTCCTGTGGTGTTTCAGGATATGTTATGCTGGCTGACCCCAGGCAACAGCACCACACAAACTCACCAGAGCAAGACCTGGCAGGCCACTTTGTTTCTTTAACATTCACACACAGCTCTTGCTTTATACCCTCACACAGCAGCAGGGGTTCTCAGCAGCAAAGTAGTGCAGGGCCTAAGTGTGTGCTCATCTTGAAAAGGCTCGGTGATTGAGACCTGCTCTGCCTGGTGACTCATAAAACCAGAGAACAAGCAGTACCTCCAAAACCCGAAAGCTGGCCAAGTCCCTTTCAGTCTGTGTCTCTCACTGCCAGGCTGAACACCCAGTGACAGAGAAGTCCGAGAGCTAAGAACCACCATCGACGTCCGACTGCCACAGACAGCTCCTACCTCATCCATCGACATGTCCCACACTTTGCAGATATCGTTCTCCATCTCTTCGTCCAGCTCTGTCTGGCCTCCCTCGGGGGTCCCGCTGGGCTCCGTCTTCTCGGGGCTAATCACCTAAGAGAAAACGGGGCGGGGGAGGACGGACGGACACACAGAAAGGGGAGCGTGAGTTACGACTAAGGAACGACCCGAAACGCCTACAGCGATCTACCGTTTTACTCAGAGTTTAAAAACAAACCCCACACACAACCAGGAAACGGGGGTGTCGCGTGTGTCCCCCTTCCCCCGCCGCTACAGTCGCTGATCGTTCCCGGGCCCTCCGGCCTATCACCTGAAGGCGCCCCCGCTCCCCCCAGGCGCGCACCTCGATGAGGCGGGTGAGGATGGTGAACAGCCAGTGCTTGCTGTACACCGTGTTCCCCACCGCGTCGTCACTACCGCCGCCCTCCTCCTCCGCCTCGCTGGAGGGCGGCGAGGGGTTACGGTCCATGGCGAACCGCCGCCGCCGCCGCCTCCTGAACCCCGCCTGTGCCAGCAAGGCGAAGGCCAGAGCGGCGCCCGGCCTCACAGCGCCCCCTGGCGGGAGGGGAGGCCACATCGTCACGGCGGTCCTCCGCCGCTAATCCCCACCGCCCCCGGAGCTCCCGGGGCAAGCCAGCGGAGACCCAAGCCCTGTGGTAGCGCTGGTGTCCCCCGTGATGCCCTGACACCGTCTCGCAGGGACGGGCGGAAGGAGCGCTCCCCTAAGAAGCCACCGCAGTGTCTTCAGACCCTGGTCCCCGCAGGAAAGATGGCAGCGGCGAGCGGAGACGGTTGCGGGAGAACAGCTTTATTGGGCTGTGCAAGTGAGGGGTAAAGGAAGGGTAATGGAAGGGTAATGGGGGAGTAAAAGGAGAGCCGCCGCGGCTTCTGCGAGGTCAGTATTTACTGGGGAGGCCGGCAGGTCTGTAGCGGTTGGGGTCACCGCCGTTTCTGCCCCATTCGTTCGCCTCTTGGTCGGCCCGAGTGTCCTCGTGTCCCCGGCCGCTCACGTCGCTTTGCCACTTCTCCCGGGCATCGCTGTGGGGAGAAAAAAGACCTTCTGAACCAACCGGCCTTTATCTGCTTTTGTCACTCCTGTAAAACCCCTCTTTTCCACCTGCTCAAAGGGAGACGGACATACACAGCCCTCGGCTCACTCTGTGCAACCAGAATTTTGTCAGGAGACAAAGCGGCAAGGGAAGCGTTTTCTTTAGGACAAAATCTTTACAGTTCCTTATAGGAAATTTGTATTCAGAGGGTGGTGAGACGCTTGAACAGGTTGCCTGGAGAGGTTGTGGATGCCCCATCCCTGGAAATGCCAGGCTGCATGGGGCTTTGACCAGCCTGGTCTAGTGGGAGGTGTCCCTGCCCATGATAGAGGGGTTGGAACTAGATGATCTTTAAGGTCCTTTCTAGCCCAAACGGTTCTATGATTCTATCACCAGAAATGCAGAGATAAGGAATCTGCCATCTTGGGAAGGGAAGAGGAAAGGTTTGTGCTCATGTGGAGAAGAGGCACCATTCCTATAGAGACAGGTAGTTCAGACATCAACTGTTGTTCTAGGTCAAAAGCTGAGTACAAGTGCAAAAGAACCTCACGCTTAACTGGACTGCTTGGACCCCCTAGTAACTCAATGATAACAAGCCAAATATGCTCCATTACCTGATGACTTTAGCTGCCCAAGCACCACCAGGTCCTCTTCGGGCAGCATCATAATTCCCACGAGCATGGAAATACTTGTCAGCACCTTTATAGTTTGCGTCAAGCATGTCAGTGTATGCCCTTAACATATCCCATGACCCTGAAGAAAGCAGGGAAATTGAAACTGTGATTAAAGAGTCATCCCAAGAATAGCTAAGTACTATTTCATCCAGGAGCTGAACAGCTCAGGGAGAAGTAACTCAGGCACTCCTCCATGGCCTTTGCATGGCAGGGTGCCCATATAAAGGGCTTGTAGGGGATAATTAGGGCCATCTTGCTGTAGCAGAAACGAGTGGAGTGTCTCCTGTGGAGCTGTGGACCTTCCAGCTCCATGGCCCTTGTCCACTGAAGGGCTTCCTGGGAGAAAGGTGGATGGTACCAGCAGCTTACCTCTTGCTGCATCCCAGACAAACCGTGCACCTTCAGCTATTGGTGACATGTCAGCACTTGCACATAGAACAGAGAGCAACGCCAGGCAGACTAAGAGCTTCATGGTGATATATTGTAAGAAGGTGGAGTAACCTTTAAAAAAAAAAAAAGTTCAGTATATTTTAGAAAGTAGAATATATATTTAGAAGGTTAGAATTTCTCAGTAGGTAAAGAGCTCTGAAAAAGGTTACAAGGCCCTGTAAATCCAGGCACTTTGCCCTTGAGGAAAATCAAGAGGCTGATAAGGAGTAACTTAATGCCATAACAAACACTAAATCTGCCTGAAAATCAGACTGCTGCTGCATTAGGCAGAAAAAAACCCCAACAATTCTCCAAGAACTGGTGAAAATGCAAAAGCTGCAGTGGGAGAGCACAACCATCAACTCAATTGAAGGTTGAATTGACTCCCTCCCCCACCCTGGTTCTGGATATGAATACTTCTGGGAGTTTTATGCTGGCATGGTAGCTTTGTGTAGCACCTGTCTATGAATTAAGCAAACAGATCTGCTGTCTGTGTATAATGGCACCTGCACACTGAGTGAATGACCTCACTGTGGGATAACAATGGTTCTCAGCCCTAGCCTGACAGAGAGATGAGCAGTTCTGGAGCACCTTTGAGCCACTGCTGCCATGACATCCTTCACACCCCCAGCTGTGCACGGAGAGCTGCTCCAGGTACCTGCTTCTCCCCCCATGTGAACTGATACCCTCTGTGCAACTGCAAGCTTGGTTAAGGATTCCACGATAGAAGCAGATGGACATGAGAAAGTTGCATTTTAGCATTTGCATCTGTTCCTAGCATGAATACAGATAAGCCCCACATGCTAAAGCATTAGTCCTGTTCCCAAATACCATCTGAAAACACTGCATATAGCTCACAAATTCAGAGTATCACTCACCAGTGAGTGCAGAAGGGCAGAGCCAGAGACGATAGAGCTTGTCCTGTGTGCTCTCAGACTGAGAGGGTTTATATGCAATTTAAACCCCTCAGAGGAGGAAACTGGAAAGGATACCCATGGCTGGGATTTCCCCCCTCTTTCCCCACCCCTCACTCCCCTTCCAGCACCAGAATCATTACACTAAACCTGTCCTTGCTCTTACTGAAAGTTCATTGTTCCTCTTACACAATTTTTCAGAAAAAAAAAAAAGTGGTGCTTCTTCAGCTGCCCTTTATGAAGTGCACCTCTTGATTTAAGGGCAGGACTTTTAAGGCTTAAGGGCTCTTGTGCTATACAGAGATTGGGGAAGAGGGTGCCTGATGGTGTGCACTGAACCTTGAAGCACAAGTCTGATCTGCATCTGCACACAAGGAAGGATCAGCTGTGCTACTAGAATGGCCAGAGTAAGTGCTAAGTGAAATTCCCGTATGTGCTGGGGGGATGAGATGGAGCCCAGTATTAATGGAATTGAAAACATACAGTGCTGCTCTTAACTGCATTGCAAAGCATACCACATACAGCCACGTCCCAGCTGATAAAGCTTTAAGATGGTGCATACACACATCACCATCAGGCCTGAGTGGCTTGTCCTGCCTTATCTTGCTCCCATGAATCTTTCTCAAGGGACTGCCAGCCACCCTGCTGCAACAGAAGCTGAGTGGGGCAGGAGCATGCTGAACTAAGGAGAGCTTCTGATACACAGCAGTAAACATTTTACCTGAAGGGAAGTTCAGATCCATACAGCCCCAACTCTGCTAGATTTTAAGGCTCACATACTAACTGTCAAATCCTGTGTGTTGGCATGGTTCAGTCTGAGCCACCACTGTGCTCTCTCTGCATAGGAGCCTGCTTGCTTCCCCTGCAGAAAGCTCTGGGTTTGAGGGCTGTTGGTCTGTAGAATGAACGTGCAGAATGTCTCCATGTCATGCACTGTCATAAATCACTTAAGTCAAAAGAAGCTTTCTTAAACTTTTCTGCAAAAAAGAGATGTCCAGTTGCCCCATTCACAGTTCTATCACATTAAGCAATTGGCTGCTGGAAATGAAAGGCAGAAGCACATGGTAAAAGAGGTGCGAGAACAAACTGAGCTAATGAAGTGCTGACTGCTGACTTCCCTGGGCATTGCTGGACTTCAAACAAGAATTTAGCTTAAGGGAAGAGAAGACATTTTCTACAGAGAGTTCTCTCTAATACAATATATCTCTGAATGGAGACAAGAATCTAAACCCTAACCCAGCAGACAAGAAAACCTTGCAAAAAACTGGGGGAGATGCATAATCTTGTACCTCACCACCTAAGTAATGGCTCAGTTCCTGCAGAGACTGGAGTGCTGTTTTGATGGAACTCTGTTCCCATCCCACTGATGACTTATGCTCTTTAAGTACCCATCAGCTGAAATGCCTTTTCTGCTGGCTGGAAGTAGCCCTGTCACCTTTTTTTGTTTTGATTTAAAAATAACAAAACAACAAACTGTGAAATCATTCTGGTACTCACTACATTGTAGGGTCACTAACACATCTGCCATTTTGCACAGGATCTGCTTTCAAAACTGACTTAAGGAAATTTTCCCTACAAGAGCTCAGACATTTTTGCACCATAGAGGATAAGTTTGAGTCTTCCACTTTTCACATTCTCCCCAAAGCATAATTTTCTGAGCACACGCATGAGCATAGTTACAAGACCTTGGATTGCACTCCCTTGACTTGTTTCTCACAAGGGAGAGCAGCAGCAGTGACAGCAATGCTGGAGCTCCTTACAGTAACTGAGGTAAAGCACCACCTTTTGCTCCAGCAGGGAACAGCTTGTCATCTGTTTTCCTGTATCCTCTTGGCCAGCTTTCAGGTCACAGCCCTTGGCCCAGGAGAACAAACTGCAGCCACAACTGTTGCTCTTGCAACAGAAATTGGAAGGGTGCTTTTGAGAATGGAGAAGGGTTTGAACAGATACTCCTTTCTGGCCTACCTCTGGGTAAACAAAACACATATGGAGAGCCCTGGGAGACAGTTTTCTGCGTTTCCACATTCTGATGCAGTTAAGATTAAAAGCAACTTCAAAACTGCTTGCCTTTAATTCTAACTATCAACAAGTGCAAGCCACATTCTGCAAACATTCCACATTTTGCAAACATTCCACATTTTGCAATCTAAATAAGTGATCAAGGAGACAAGGTGACTTCCCAGCTTAGCCACAGTACTAGTGCCATCTATTCCTTATTCTGGGAAGTTAAAAGCACCTTATCTAAGTTTAGAATGGAAATACTTCCCTTCAGGAATTTCAGCATATTACTGCATGGAATACTTACTGGCATCAGCCTCAGGTTTATAGATGTATAGAGCAAGTTGTGTTTTAAAATACATACTAGAATATGAAGATTCATAAAGATTTTTCTTGATGGCATCCAACTAAAAATACATATTTAAACCTTCAGCCTTTTAATAAAACAACACATAGTTCTCTTACTTTCCAAAATTTCAACATTCATTACAAAACATCTAGAAATTAACTTGACTTTAGTAAAACTTGAGACGGACACGGCTTCCAACAGCATTCTCCTGGGAAAAGTGTCTGATCATGGCTTGGAAAGAGGTATTTGTCAGCAGCTGGAAAACTGGCTGGCTGGCCAGGTTCAACGAGTTGTGGTGAATGGAGTGAAATCAGTTGGTAGCCATCACAAGCAGTTGTGCTGGATTAATTTCTAATGCTGGGGAAAACTGCACCTCTAGAAGACTCCAGCATCTGAATTTGTGAAACTATTCACTTCACAAAAAAGGTTACCAAACATTGGAATGGGCCACCAGGGAAATAGCCGAGTTACCACCCCTCAAGGTATCTAAAAGTTATGTTGATGTGGTGATCTGGGACATTGTTTAGTGCTAGACATGGCAGTGTTGGTGTTAATGGTCAGACTCCGGGATTTTGAAGGTCTTTTCCAACTTCTGTGTTTCCAGTTCTACTCTCCAGAGGTTTGTAAAAGTACCACTACCGAGTCTGAAGTCATGTTGCACAAATAGGTAGGAAGAATTTAGAAATGTCATGCTTTGGTTTTAACAGTTCATTTAACAAGTTCTTCTGTTAAACAGCATTCTTAACCATTAATCCTCCCCAGAATACTTTCCTCTCCTTTTAAGACTTGGCTCAATTAATGCCTTTCAAACAGGCAAGACCACTTCATATAAAATTTAAGACAAAGAGAAAAAAAGCACCAAAAAAGGCAGTTTTATAGTAACTTGAAAAAGTCAGTGTCATTTACAGGAAAATTAAAATGGAGCACGGACCTAGGCATGTGTGAGAAATCTCATGTTTGCAAAGAAACCAAGCAAAATTTATACTCCATAATTTACTATTTAGGGGCTCCCATCCTTGACACAAGTTAAGTAGCCTGAGAAAATACATTCAAGATTTTTCTTCTCAGAAATAAGTGAGGCCAATTTCAAGATTTAGACTGTTTAATTTCTGGAATTTGACACTCATCTCCCGAGGAATAAGGAAGATCAACAGTTCCCAGTCAGATACCTGACAAATGGAGACTGGCTCAACAAAAATGAGTTCTCTTCTTCAAGAGTCTATTAAGTTTATGAGGCACTTTAATATAAAATCATTACAGTAAAATACATTCCCAAAGTTTTCCAAGTTGTTTTCTATGCTTGCTGAGACCACAAAAAACGGTCACACCTTTCCAACATGGACTGAATCAGCGCTCTGCAATTAAAGCAAAGAAGGAAACAAAAATTAAACAGTAAAAAAAGTTAACAACAGAAAGTTTTTTAAAGTTTGTTAAAAACACTATTGTACATAACAGGTAATATTACCATACACGCTCCTTCTGGAAGGGATAGGTCAGATTAGAATCTGTGCAGGACTCCACAAGACAGATAACCTCCTTCCCAGAATCTCCCTCATATACATTTTTAATGTATGATTTCCCATTTCCTTATTTTCCATTTTAAAATGTCTATATTGCATAATACACAGGTCTTAATGAATAGAAAAGCTTTTATCCGAGTCTAAAATCTGAAGTATTTTATCTTCTTGCTAACTCAGAAATTTTAAAAACACCAGGATCATCCAAAATGAATAGGGAGCACACATGGATCTTCTTGTGTCATCTTACCTTTGCCTTTTCTCAGCAATTTTAAGTATCTCACAGACACCAGTAAATCTCTCCGACAGTTTAACTGTCAAGCCACACTCCTCCAAGAGGGGCAAGGCACGATTTGGGCCCACAGCCTTTGCCAGTAAAAGAGCTATATTTTCTACAGTGATGTGTTCTGGGCAGCTTGGGCTACCATTGCTGACAGCATTCCCCTTCTGTGGGTCTTGGTGGTGGAAAGTGGTGCTGTGATTTTGTGCAAGATGCAGGAGAAACTTCCATTCTTCTATAGTCTCTGGAATGGAACCTAGATGTAAAATGAGTTTGTTGCATTATTTGTAAAACAAACCAAGGATTATTCTAAGACTGCTATTTTAAATGTATCTGTCCTTAAAAGGGAAGCTGCCTATTCTGATTTTCTCTGTGAATATTTAAGAAATCCAAGCCTTATCAATTGTGTGCAGAAGTGCACTGCCTTGTCTGACTCTGTGTAAAGATTCAGTCGTGGACTAGACACAAAGCTTCACAATAGATCAGTATTTCAGGCTTTGGATTAAGTCAAGAGACAGACAACTGTTTTATTTTATCCATCCCAAGGGCTACTGGGAATTTTCTAGAAGTTCTGTCACTTGATTCAATGCTTTGCTGGCCATCACTATGTGTGTGCATGTGTAGTGGGGGGAGTTCTGTGCTGTGCAGAAAGGTGAGCTATTCCTTCATCTACTGTATCAACCTTAGCTCTTACTCCCAATTGATAAACAACTCAACATTCTTCAACTTTTAAACATTTTCTAGCACAACTGATTTTACAAAGCAGTGTGAAAATACAAGAGTGTAACACCTATTTCTGTTTCAAATGCACTGCACTACACACAGTTAAGTGCTACCAGAACATTTCAAAAACAAAACTTCAACTCAGTTTGGACAAGCTAAATCAGTATATAATCAGGGTAGCTCCTATATTACAAAAGTATGTTTAAACAGCTTAAGACTCACTAACCATCTTCTCCATTCAACAGGCTCAAATCATCCAAATGAACAATATTAGTAAAGGCTTCTATTCTTCTTTCCAGCTCCAGACAGAGATAAAGATATCCAGGCCAGAATCTTGAATAAGAGAGTAAAGATTTCCAGGAATCAAATATTCAGTCTAAACCTAAGTCAACAATAATTAAATGCTCATTTAAAAAAAATCAGTGAGACTGAAGCAATGGAATTTCTTGACTGCCAGAAATCACAGCTGAGTGGTAAGACAGGGAATATCCCTTGGCTAAAAGGGGTATTTGGCACATTAAATATCCATCCTCATAAGGAAAGGACCCATCCAAATAAAAAGCAGATGGGTGGTTTCCATTAATACCCTTCTGGGGGCCACAATACCAACCAAGTATTAGGAATTACCAAATTTTCTTCTTACCCATGTGCTTTACAGATGTCAGCCATCTTCTCTTTCATAACAAAATCAGCTGGGAGTTTAATCAAAAGCAGAATGAGTTGGCTGTAGCCCCAAGTAAATAAATGTGATCGTGGCCTAGAAGATGAGACATTCAGGTTCAAAGCATTAATGGTTTTCTTCAGAAGGTTTTCTACAAAAAAGGCAGGTACATGAAAAGAGAAGGAAAAAGGAACAAGACACTATAGGTTCAGTAGAGCAGTCACTCTGAAAAGTGCATCAAAAGTTATTTAATCTTTTGGTTGCTTCTGCTGAATTCTGAAATCAGTGACATCCAAACCATCAAACAAATCTAAACCAAAGCCCACAGACCTGTTAAACTTTTTGAATGCATTTGAGACCTTGGGTGAACTCTGCTTTACCTGGGATTTCCTTCCGCATCCATAGTATTTGCTCTTTGTGGTGCATCACAAGAAACTGCCAAGCAAAGCCAATCCAGTCGCACAGATTCAGGCTGTAGAAGAGATCTAAGCAGAGATGACCTAGAAAACAAAGACAGAAAAAAAACCCTACCAGTTCCAAATATACCAGACATGGAGAAATAGATTCTAGGCAGGAAAAAAAAAAAAAAAAGGATGTAAAATTAAACACAGAAACATTTGTAATTATTTGTATTTAGAGAAACTGAGGGAACAAGAAAAAAATTAAGTTTGTAGGTTGTGTTCCCCCCAGCTTTTTTTTTTAAAATGCTGTTTAATCTTGGTATACTGAACTGCAGGCACAGGAACAAGAATAGATGGCTGCATTGAAAATATTTAGAAAAACCATCTAATCTAACATCTAATGTAACAAAACAACAGAGTCTCAGGAGAGATCAACTAAAATTTAAACAAAACTAAAATTAATTGGAATCTAATGCTGAGGAAGACCAAGCAGAAGGATAAAAAATCCAGTAAAAAAACCCAAATTAACTCGAAACCAAAACATTAACACAGCTACATGATAAAGAGAGCAGTCAAATTAAAAAGGTGCTGCATTTTTTTTACCTTTTCTCCTCTGGCCTTGATTTCATCAGACTATCTAAATATGCTAAAAAGTGAGCTGGGTCATTCCTGCAAAGCTGTTTGATATCAGAAGGCAAAATAGAGGGGTAGAACTTGATCAAGGGACGAAGGGCTGTCTCCCCAAATTTTTCATAAAGTCTGGAAAAAGAAGACAAAAGCTATTTTCAATACCAACCAAACAGCAAAACTATATTTTTTCTAAGATCTCTCACAATTCATGATAGTTTTGAAAAATAAGCTCTGAAAGGTTCCCAGAAAGCTTTATGAAATGTTAAGTGAACCAATTCCTGCTTGCAAATTAACAGTACTGAAGAGGAGAAAGACTGAACTTGGCTACAAACCTCTGAGCATGTACCAGTAGCAGCGGGCTGTCATCCCACGGCCCCAGGTCATGCAGTTGTTTCAGTATTTTCAACATGTCTTCATTTTCCATTGCTAAAGCTACTGGACTGTGACAAGTTAGTTCTGAAATAAATCAGTGCAAAAGTTACAAAATATGGGCAAGCTTTTTTTTTTTCTTCACGCACAGATCTGTCCTTAAACTGAAGGAAAAAGTTGTCACTACTTTCATGTACTCTATTCAACACATGAAGAGACCTTCTTCATTCATTTCATAGAAATCAACATTACTAATCTGCATTTATGACAAATTACACTTATAAAGTCATACAGTTGAGGCATGGAATAATATTCTTGATATATTTTACTTTCTTTAGACTTCAGAGGAAGAAATTTTTCTCTCAGAGGACAAAAGGTAAGCCTTGGCAGGGCATATGGTCTGCCGAATATATCACAGGTCTGCATCTTGTCACATATTGAAGTTTGCCTCTATTAGTAAATAACGTATTTCAAAACTTCAGTTTGGACAAATGACTGCACAGAATGCAGATTTACCACAAACTTTGATCATGATGAAATGTGAGCATTAACCTACTGTCCAAATGAGGACAAACTGGGAATGAAAGCATTACTTGTATTTCCAGGACACTTGGAATCCTATTAACAAATACATTCCCAGAAATTCAAATATCAGATATGAACCCTCAAAGCAAGATTCTGCTGTTTGATTTGGTGCCAACAGAGAGCAGCCAATGATAAGACTTTAATTCACTCCTAAAAGAAATGCATAAAGCAGAAGCTGAATGCAGAGAATATATGAATTTCTGTTTCCCCATATAATTAGTAAGATATTTTGCAATATAATCAAGTTAACTTTGGTTCAATAAGCTGAAGCAGGCTCAAAAAGCTCAGAAAGGATTTCTGTGCAAAAAGGAAGTCTGCTGTGACCACAAGCCACTCACTTGTGTGGAACTATCTATTACATTCAGTTTTGTTTCCCGTTAATCACATTTTTCTACAAGTTGAATCTTCTGTTTCCAGTGCAAACACTGAAGCTTTTGCCTTGTTCTATAGACATGTGATTCCCATTAAGATGCTTTTGCTCTTCAAAGCACATGTATTTGAGGTAGATCTAGTTTGCAATCACTACAGTAAGCTCCATATAAATTAAGAAGTTTAGAACTGCAAAGTGGGGAGGGAGAATGAACAGTCTCTCCAAGGAGCCAGCAGTTCTTCCTAAGTTAGTCTTTGGGGGAAAACCAAATCACCCTAAACCAGAACAAAAACTTCTACAACCTGGCCATCCTCCCCCACTACATTTGCAAGAAATGAAATCTACAGACAAAAATGAGAATCTCCTCAAAGCTTTTCTCTCCCAAACAGTCTTTCTTTCAGTTTATTAGTAATAAAATTTTCATTAATTACCTTTCAATCCTGCAATGTATGTCTCCCATACATTAGGGCTGGCTGCATGCATGGTTATAATGCACTGCTTCAGTCTTTTTAAATCCAAAAGAAAGAAGTAGTTGCGCATAAACCTACAAGCCAACATCCACGAAGCTGCTACGGGCAGATTTCCATCAGAGCTGTCCTCTGCCTCATCATTTCCACAAGAAAATACACGCAGTTCAAAACACAGTGTTGTCAACTCAACGAGATCTTTCTGAACATCCGGTTCTATGATACATGGAGGAATCACTTGAAAGCAGGAGTCCAAAGGTCCCATCAAATCAGTACTGGTTTTGCTTACACAGGTATCATCAACATTTTCCTTTTCAGAGCAGTCTTTCAAGATACTGCTCTGTTCTTCGCCTACTGAGTCTCCATCAGTTGGATCCAGTTGTGGGTTTACCTCCAGGACTGCCCTCTCTCCTTCAGCACACACAGTTTTGCTTTTCTTAGTAGAAGCAGCAGAATGCTCTTTGCTGATGAACTTTTCTTCTAGATAGACAAGCCATTCCTGTAAAGCCCTTCTCAGATACTGTGGTTCTAACAAAACCAGAGGATCCTGTAGTTTGGCCCTGTAGCATAAAAAAATAAGTTTGCCAAGTTGCTTGACAACTAGCAACTACTTGTTGCTGTACTGTTTCACTTGTGGCATCTGATATGATTTTGTGTAACTCAGAGTATATTCCTAAACCTGACTTACCATTGGTTGTTTTGAATGCAAATACAATTTAAGATACTAAAGCAGTCTATATGAGATTTTAGTACTCTCCAAGTTACTCAATATTTCTTTCAGAACGTATTTCTGTTTAAAAAAATAAAACCCTTAAACTATACTTGTAGCTAGGACAAAAGGAGTAATTACTAGAGTAACTAAATAAGTTCTTAGTAGGTTTTGCTTGGTTTTAAAATGGGGAAACAAATTATTAATCAAATGAGATCCTTTTAGATTATGTTAATATATGTGCACATTATTACTCTCATATGTATGTAGCAATTAAAAAACTTCATTTAAAAAATCATTATTCTACCAAGGCCCAGTAAAATTATGCACTAAGCTCACATAGCTTCTGCTGTGGCAGCCTTGAGATCTCTTAGATGGTCATCCTCTGGAAGCTGGCAGCTCTGTGGTTCTAACCTAAAAAAACATTGATTTCAGTCTTACGTATTATGAGAATTTTAAGTGAAGATTTCCACACAGATCACCCCAGATTTGTAAGGAAAGTGCAGCAATCATTTAATTTAAAAAATATAAAGCTTTCATTTCTGAACAAGGAAGAGCTCAACAGCCATCACATATTAACTGGACACAAAAAGCAACCAGTACTATTACCTGTGGCCTTCTATAACAGCTTCTACTCCAACTACAGTAGATTTCTGAAGGTTCTGAATAAAAAGACAGTATTGTGCCACTATATGGAAGTTAGTCCAAAGCAGTAACTTAGTAAATAAGTGGAATATGAAATAACTTAGCACTGGTATTAACTGGACAACATTAAAGTAAAATGTTCTTAGAGAGGTAAGTGTTCATCGCTCAGAAAAGAACAGGAAACAAATTGTTGGACTCATATAAATAACTATAACAAGCATCACAGCCTGGCAATTCTCATAGAGTGCATGTAATGCACATTGCTCTTGCTTTTCAATTACTATAGCATTGAGCAAACTGGATGCCACAGCAGCCAGAAGTGTTTATTGCTTAATTTGCTTCTAGTCAGGAAGAATCAGTGAAGCCCACCACAGTAATGAAGGCAGCTGGAAAATCCTAACACTGAACTCATCTATTCAGAATAGTAAGTTTTAATTTAGGTTGCTATTACCAAATAGCAAATGTAATTGCTAGGAAAATATGATTTTACACTCACTCTTTCTCTTCATGGGAAGATGGTACCAGATTGACAGTTAACTCCTGCAGTGGCTCATCATCCTTTGCTTCATGCCTCCCTCTAGTATCAGGACTTATATGAAGCGTGCCAATCTTTTCAGTAGTTTTGCGTACAAAGCTGGAAACACTAGGAGTCAAAAGTTGAAAGATGTAGAATTGGAAGTTCAAAATCAAACAAATCAAGTGCTTATTTTCCATTTAAACCATGATTTCAAAACATTTTATAATATGAAGAACTCTGGAGAAAAGGATGAGAACAGTGATGTCCAAGAAGCAGCTGCTCAAAATTCATACTTCTATCATGGTCCATACTTCCAGCACAGAATCAAAACCTGAAGTACTTAAGACCTGGGGATTTTTTTCCTGCTGGAGAAACATGCTAGCACTGGTGTTTGGATTTAGGCATATATCTGTATGTAAACAAATGCATATCGGTTACATTTCACTTCAAAGTTTATAAACAGAATGTATCTTCAGGGAATTATGTCCCTCTTGGTGATAATAGCTTTATAATACTCCAAATAATTCTTCAGATTACAAAGCTCACTAAAAACATCCTTTTCACATGAAAAGTCCCTGTCCCTTCTGAAATTTTATTCAAGAGACAGTCCAGTGAATATATTAAAACAGTTATTTCTGACACTGCCATGAAGAAAACACTGCCATCAAGAGCTGAACAAGAAAAACACCTTCTTGCTTTCTGGCTAAGAACTAGTTTAAGAACATCAAGAAAAAAAAGAAAAAGCCACCCTTTTATTTACTTGCCAGAGAATATAGCAATTTTCACATCACTGAGGTTTGGTAAAATATATATGTTTTTCAAGGTTGCTGCAGAAGAAAGGATAATTTGGACTTCAAATTACAGGGCAATTAAAGATAAACATCTAGAAATTAACTGTACATACAATAGTACTTTATTTAATTAAAAATTGAATAGAATGGATACTTTAAAATTTAGTTTTCATTATGAATATAAATGTCCTAAAACAAGCCTGTGGTTTAGAAAGAATTCAGAACATTGCATATGCTTCTGAAACTTCTGAAGGTTCCTCTCAGATCCTCACACGACTGATGTGATCTTATTCCCCTGAGTGATCAGGGGAGGGCTACACAATTATTATGGGCCAGCAATATTTTAGCTCAGACACTAACATAATAAATCAGGAAAAATAAGCAGCAAGTTATGTATTTAATACCAGCTCCTTTATATTCATCTTCTCCTATTTTATAAAGTGAGATTTAAAGTAGCAATTTAATTTCTGCACGAAACAGACACTACTATATTCACCTGCATCAGATATAAGGTAGCATTATTCCATGAAGACATAGATTAGATTCACTAAAAGGTGGAAGGGAGATGACAGATCACATAGTATACTCTGCAAGTGTGTTTTAGCAAAATCTAATGTGTTTTGAATATTTTAACATTTGTCTCTGAGCAACACAGAAGCCTTCACTCATTCTTCAGTTAACTAAGTGCCAGAAAAGCAAAATCCCCAAAACATTTTAAGTTTGCTCTGAATATGAACCACAGCTATGGCTTGCATGGTCATATTAGAAATGCTTAGGCATTTAAACGTTCTTAGCATTTGAAAATGGAGCTTGAAGGTTAACAGCAGCTCTTCCTATCTTCAGTCAGAACCAAGATGTAAGCTTTAAATTGCTTAGCAAACACGGCTGCGTCTCCAGTGTTTCAGTTCAGATGTTACAATCTCGTGGTCCAGAGTATGAGCTAAACCAGACAATGCTACAAATTCAGAGGACAGAAAAGGGAAAGATGCAATGGATGAGTGAAGCTGCTGCAAGTTTTACCTTTCTTTGACAGCTTGGAGAGAGACGAGAGGAGATGGGGAACGAAATGACAAAGGAATACTGAATGGGAGAAATGTCTCATTCCGGTCAGCCTCAACCGTCACAGACGCATGAGATACATTGTCTAACAAATGGAATCGAAATAAAGAGTCATGAAACAGTGGCCTGGCAAAAATGGAACAGTGAAACAAACTGCACATCACTATCTCATTAACAGATAACCTGCATGGGTTATTTCCATACTTAATATTCAGGAATGTGGGAAGCCAAAAAAGTGCTGTTTGTTTTCAAAAGCCCTTTTATTGAACCTGGTCAGTCTGTTTTGCTAATAGACTTCTGACTCTATAACAAGGCCAATATCAGACTTTTCTAACCACAAAGATACTGTGATCAACATCTCTTCTTAAAGTAGCCTTACAGTCCATTTAGGGGACAAAGTCTTTATCGTATGAACTGACAGTTATTTAAGCATCTAGAGTCAAATTTTGTGGCATACATCTATTCACACTGCATAGTTCCCTAAAACTTGATCACACATGAATAAAATGCAAAAGCCATAGTTAAAGTATAAATTACTTTTCTATTTGAACCAGTTTCAAAACATAATTCAAGTCATGTCTGTCTGGCTTTTGATAAGAATCACAGGAAATGCAGAATCACCGTTTCCTTTTCATTTTCATATCTCTAATGGTACCTACAATGTGTCTGATTAATCATTTCTGGGTACAAATAGACAATGATTTAAGTGATGCAAATGAGAAAAAAGGATCCTTTTAAGCAAGGATGAGGCTGTATTTTGCAACCATCAGCAATGTCTATACTGTTTGAGAGGAAAAGATGCCATGTCATTGCTGAAATTCTACTATCAGAATCCATCTCTCAAGACTGTTTCTAAAGGTCACAACTGATTTTAAGATTGGTGGTAAATAAGGCTGCTTTTGTTCATTATGCAGTTAAAAAACCTAAAAACTTGTGACATCTTACGTAAGTGTGAGCAGAGGAAAGTTCATTCCTCTTTAATAACAAATTAAGTACATATGCTTCAAGAAGCACCTAGAACTTCCCAACTTTGATATAATTAGAGAATGTCATCTCATGTTGAACAGATTTAACTTTTCTATCTTCTGGAATTCAAGAACTAAGTCTCTTCACAATATCAGAAAAAATACACTTCCAAGTTTGCTCATCCTTTTCTTGTAGTGGTGTTTGTAAAGAGGTAAATGTAGACATAAGTGCTACAAACAGCACTGTAGTTTTGTCAGCAGGGTAAAACTACGGACAAGTAGGGGAGTAAATACTAATTACTATGCTCTCCCTCCTCTTTTTGGTTTCCCCACAAACAAAACACCCAAATCCTCCTTATCTTCAACTGGCATCTGGTCTTTGCAGAAGCTAAAGAGCAGGTTTTTTAAAACTGCAAAGTCTCTCTAACGTACCTGGAACTAAGTCAGCTCTTCAACCCAGATTCTGCATCCCTTTCCAATCTCAACCACAGCAAAGAACAAGATCCATTATTGTCTCAGTACAGCTTTCATCTAATGACATATATTTTTTAGGAAATACAAAAAAGTTTTCTGGATGGTCAAAATGTTAGCTAGTAACAATTCTATCATCCCTGTGCTAACATATACATGTGCAAGAGATGATCCCCTTTACAAACAAAGCCTGCAAGAAAGTTAAGAACACTAATCATATGACTAATGCTTTCCCTGAAGAAATACAAAAGGCAGAGACAAGATTAAGATCTTGCCTGGAATATTACTGGAAGGGTAGTATCAGCAAACAAAATCTCTTTTGAAGTTCATATTACACTGGCACAGTTAGCCAAGGGGATTTTAGCATTAATGCTGAGTTGCACAGAAATTTGAGAGAAATTGTGCAGAAATTTCAGTGAGGTCCTAAGTGTGGTAAAAGGCCTCTGGAACTTCTTGTTTTGTCTGGTTTCTATGTGTTGAGTTTGTTTTTAAGGTTGGGTTTCTGTGGAGCCAGCTTTTCATCCCACTGTTTCACAAAAGAACTTGACTGGAAGGGAACTGGGGGGTGACTATGTTCCCATTGATTTTTTCATGGATAATTTGATAGTGGAAAATAAGAGCATGAAGCAAACTCGATTAAATTCTTGTAGGATAAATAAAAATTGCATCTAAATGATTTTTTTTCCAGTAAGAAACATTACCAAGTTCCACTTGTTCATCTTCCTGGTGTGCAGGAAACTCTTTAAGTCTCTCATCTTCTGAGAGTGTTTGACTGTGGAGGGAACAGGAATCTTCATCTGACTGACTGCCTCTTCGACTGATGACACGATATATTCCCGAGTCCAAGACACTGAAGCTTTCCTGTCAGACAAGGGATAGGAGCCAGATGTTGCAGGAGTTGTGTCTCCTTGTTGAACTTCCTGCAATTAATTCAACCAACCATACCCACAAAAATAACCTCACTGCACCTCATACTTCACTGTCTAGAAAACCCCTGTGCAACATCAACCTTTGGACACATCTAGAACGGAAAAGTCATGTGCTAATGAGCACACACTCCAGTGACTTTATAAAGAGGTATATACTGCTATTGCTTTTAGTAAAGCAGTCAGCACAACAACTGGTGTATTTAGAATGAGACAAAGAAAACCATTTCTGCTTTAATCCTGTATCCAAGATCATCACTACACTCCTTTGTATGTTTGCATTCCAGAATCTGTATTTTTTTCTGGTTAACCATACCCACCTGGCACATTTACTTACAGATCCTGCAAAACTCTCTGGTTGCAGTACACACATACATTCTTGTGCTCATGGCCAGTCTATGCACTTTACTTTCCTATCTGCTAATGAAAAATCCACCCCTAACTTATCTACCACATCAAGATGGAATTTACACCATTTCATTTTTTAAACACTGTTAGAGGAAAAGTGGAAACTAACACTGTATTAACTATAAAATATTTCCCTTTCCTTGAAAAGCTGCTGGGAAGCCAAGACAACACTGATATGTACAAGAATACTAGAAATACACTTTGATTTTTTTATTTTTTAGAGTTTAAGCTTCATAGAAGCAAGGCTTCTTTTTTCATAGAGCTAAGATAGTTCTGAACAGTCAGACACTCACTTTTCACCACATAAAACAACAGTTATAATCAAGATGACCTATACTGAAACACATCAACACTAAAGCTGTGGAGAAAACCGTTGCTGTATCAATCTTGGCCAATGTCGCAACCATTAACCACAAAATAATTTGGGAGAAAGGCAGAGGCCTAAAATTCCAAAGTATGCTAGTAGCATGTCATTATCAGCTACAGCAGACATGGTGAAAAGGAAATACCATCTTCAAAGAGAGCAATGAAGTAATTTTAAGCCATAATGACAAAATCTGCAGAGAACATTTTTGTGATTACCCATGCACTTACATGAGATGAAATACTGCTCCTTCTACTGCTGCATGCAGAATCTAGAGGTTCCAACTTCAAAATTAGTTCCTCCATCTGTGTAATGAGATCATGTTGGGTCGAGGCATCCAGCTGAGATTTCAAGTGCTCTAGCTTGTCTAGAGGCAAATTTTTTCTTGCCTAGAAGTATGCAGAGAAACAGAAACATCATTACTTCTAATGCACATGTGAAAAGGAAAAGGTACCATATGCACAGACTAATTTCCACCCTAAAAGTCTAATGTTTAGAAGAGTTTAAAACTCCAAGAATATGAATCCCAGAAACCTATGGAATGTAATGGAAGAGAGGGACAGAAAATAGCATGAAACTGCATTTCACATCTACAAAGAAATGGTTACTTACTCTGCAAGAAATGATGGAATTCTGGAAGAGGCAACAGACCCTGGCAGCAAGTGGCCAGAACCCTCTTCTTATCAGACGCTCTACGCAGCGGTCTACCAGCAGAAGGGAGAGGTGCACCACTTTTCCATTTGTGTGCAGACAGAACAACTCACTTTTGTAAACAGCAATATCCTGAATATCTGCAAAAGCAGATGGACAGAAATACTGAAGGACTGAAATCATTAGTTAACATTGCTTCCTGTGCAATGGAAGGTGCAAATACAGGCAAAAACCTGATACACTGTAGCAGAAGTGGTATGGTGCAAACAAATACTGCCTAGTGCTAAGCTAACATCTAACAACCACAAAAAAGCACAGTTAAAGTATCAAAACTTCTAGACAATATTCAAAAAATACACTAAAGTTACTGAAGAGTTTCCTTTTCCTCTGGGGGGAAAGAAAAATTGAAGACTGGTAGAGATGACAAATGCCTTGGTTTTGAAGCAGAAGGAAAACAACATTTCAACTTTTCAGCAGTTTTCAAATGAAATACTTATGGTACTTGCAAACACTCCATGACAAAGGCCTTGGAAAATTAACACCAAAAGGAGGGGGGAGAGAAGGGGAAGGAAAATACAGACAGACATTGATTCTAGGACTGTGTCTAAACCCATACACAGGAAACAGCTTGAGGCCTCACTCATTTGCCTTAAAATAAATGTATTTCCTGGATCCAAATCAGACTGGTGTTACAAAAAACAGTTCTCAGCTGCCAGATTATGCTTCACAGGACACCTGACAATAAATCGGGATAAACATAATAAGGAAAGAATACTGCAGGCTTTACCTTACTGCAGCGAGGTATATTCAGATACTGCAGATTATTACTTCCCCTGATTTGATTATTGTATTTTAAGATTCTTTCAATACCACATTTTGCTTAAGTTTTCAGAAAGAGAAGGAGGGGGAAGGAAGTTGGAAGAGGTGGAAGAGGGCTAATATTCAAGGTATATCACCTGACCAATGACAAGGAAAAATGTTTTCTAATCAATGTTCTGCAGTCCAGCTGCAGAAGTTAAGCTTCAAAAAGCTCCATGTCAGCCATTCAAGGACTTTGAGTGATAAACATAATAGACAACATTACAAAGCAAAAGATTCTTAGTTTACCTTTTATTTCACTCCAGAGTAAGACTTGAACACTTTGGGGTAGAAAAATATAAATGCCTCTTTCTGTCCAGGTCATCACACAGTGCTCACTGCAAGCAAAGCAGACATTCACAGTGCAACAGTTAACTCTAGTAGTCACTAAAATACAGAGGGACGGCATTGGCTTAAGTACAAGTGAGAAGTGAGTTCACTAGCATACTTGGAAAATTCATAGAATCATAGACTGGTTTGGATTGGAAGGAACCCAGGGAGGGGCATCCACAGCCGCTCTCATCACCCTCACAGTAAAGAATATCTTTCTTATCTCCAGCCTAAATCTACCCTCTGCCCATTTTCACCCATTACTCCCAGTCCTGCCATCGCATATCCTATTAAAAAGTCCTACCCCAGCCTTTCTGTAGGATTCCTTCAGGTATTGATCAGTTACTATGAGGTCCCCCTGAGCCTTCTCTTCTCCAGGCTGCACAACCCCAACCCCTTCAGCCTGTCCTCATAAGGGAGGTGCTCCAGCCCTCATGAGTGTGATATGAAGTAGACAGAATATACATCTGAAGAGCAGACTTAAGTAGTGTAATAGCTTATACAGTACTGTAAATTTACAGTAGTGTAAATTCTTATACAAAAAGATGAAGTTGATTGTGCTAAGTAGGAGAATATACAATTGCTTTTATTTTTAGATCTACTTTATCAACAGGAAGTTATGCTGACAAGTACTCACGCCAAATACAGTAGCTTGGGAAAACACAAAGATTGTGGAGAGCAGTTAGAACCAGTATAATGGGGATCCACCCTGTAAAGTAAAATTGGCATCCATTACAGCTACAAAAGTATAATTTCCTTAACATATATTCTTTACCCTGGAAACACAAGGCTGGCTTAAATAAGCATAGTTTAATGACTGTAGCATTCATTGCAGTAGTCACACAGACACACCTGCAGAATCAAGGCTCTGGCATTTTTGTAACTCAGGTATCAGTTCCCAGTATTAGAGGGGAACATTTTAAGATGATAGCTAAGATTAATGTGTAACAGCACTATGGAGTTTTTTAATTTCAGTACTAAGGCAGTTCTTCTCAGTTAGTTCAGAAGTCCCAAGCAAGTTTATCACTCATGCTTCTACCTGAGAGTAACAACAGGGAGAGGTGGTGAGGAGAGCAGCTGCTTGAACTGGTGTGTGCTTTGCACTTCCCCATCAAAGTTCACTTCCCACAGCCTTGAGCCAGGTCGAGCACAGTATATTAATGGCTGATGATTCCCACTGTTTTTTCCAACAGGGAAGAAACAAGCTCCAAATTCTCCATCTCTCTCTTTGTTGCCAACTTTCCAGAACTTCTCTCTAGTGGAAAAAACATACTTGTTGAGGCAGCAATAATAAAGGCTCCAATTAATTTTATGTTCTTCAAGAATAAAAAAGTATACCAAGTCCTAGTTGCTGAATTGGTTTTAGTGCTTAAACAAAAAAGCCTGTTACCAGGCTGCACAAAGCTTATAAAAGGCAAATATTCTAAACAAATGCTCAGACCATGAGTGGGTTTCTTTTCCAGCAGAACCAGTTGGTCAACCGAGTGATAGGAAGGTCATGGTGCAAATGATCCCAGAAACCATTTCCAATAAGATGGTGATTCTGAATAGTCAGCAAGGATTTACAAAGGAGAAATCAAGTTTAGAGCCCTCTACAACATTAAGACTGGCTTGACAGAAAAGAGGAGAGTACATTGTTTATCTTGACTTCAGTAAGGCTTTTGAATGCACCTCTCCTGATGTCCTCACAGACAAACTGAGGAGGCATGGGCTAGATAAACAGGCATGGAGGAACCCAAAGCCCTGCATGGGGGAAGAAAAGCTCCAGGCATTTAGCTCAGGCCAACTGCCTGAATAGCAGCTCTGTAGAAAAGGATTTAGGGGTCCCAGTGAACAAGGTGACCAGGACCAGGCTGCATTAAACAGATCACAGGAAGTGATCCTTTCTCTCTTCTCAGCACTGGTGAGACATCTGGAGTGCTGCGCCAAGTTCCAGGTTCCTCAGTACAAGAGACACAGACATATTGGAGCAAGTCCAGAGACAGATCACAGGTGACAGAAGGATTGCAGCACCTGTCTTATAAGAGGAGGCTGAGAGGCTGGCTGGTCAGCCTGGCACAGAGAAGGCTCAGAGGTGGAGGCTCATCTGACATATAAATACCTGAAGAGGAACTAAGAACAGAGCCAGAGTACTCTCAGTGGTGCCCAGTGAAAGTACAAAAGGTACAAATGGACACAAAGCCATTTCAACATCAGAAAAAGATCTGTTATTGTGAGAATGGCAAAGCATTGGAAAACAGCTGCCCAGAGAGCTTGTAGAGTCTCAATCCTTGGAGATGCTCAAAACATAACTGGACACATTCCTGCAGAATCTACTCCACCTGACTCTACTTGGAGCAGGAACATAGGACTACATGATGCCCAGAAGTCACATCAGAAACTCCATCACCTCAAAATCTAAAACTTTACAAATAAAATGTAACTTGCCTCTCGGTATCACACAAATAAGTGCGTGTAAGTGAAGATATGAGCAGTCTTCCATCCAAATAATCAAGCTGAACAACTCGAGAATCTACAGTTGTTATAATCTGAACGGGAAACATCACAAAAGTAGCAGCAGCCTATGGTTAAAAAGAAAAAAAAGAAACATATGGGGCCTCAGTTCAAAGTACAGACTATCTTAAAGTTAAAATCACAAAATTCAGAAAGGACTTGGGTATGCTGCAGCACAACACAGAGCAGCCCCTTTCTTCTCTCTCACAAAACAGGACTACAGTTCTCAGAAGCAGAAAAATCTAAACCCCCCTTTTCCCAAAACCATTACTGAAAGTTTTAAGGAAAAAAATAAAGTTGTACCCTTGTGTATTTCTACCTTCTTGGTTTTAAAAAGACTGTGCTTTCTGTAAAAAAAAGGCTGTTTTAAAAAATTTATGTTGTACTCTTTTAGCTTTTGTCAGTTGTCTCCAGCAGGTACTTTCAGACAGTTTTATGGAAAAAGACTCAAGCAGTTAATTGACAGAAAAAAACAACTTCCATAAGATTTAGGTGATTTATATAAACTCACTTTCTATACTATCTGCAGCCCATTACCCAAATACTATTTTTTATACAAGTGTCTCAGTCTGCATGCATGGCAGAACAAAGTCACAGACAGACTTCTTACAAATAAGAAACTATGGGGAACTGCACTCAATTTTTCTATCAGGTGGTCACCATTTTTGACATCTCTCTTTGCTAGGAACACATCAATTCCATATAACAAAGTGAATTATGTGAGAGATACTACTGTTCAATTCCTTTAACAGACATTAGCAAATGTATATCACAGATCTTGCCCTCCTATCCACAATTGAATTTAGCTCTTTCTTTAAAGGAAATAGTTTTTCTAGTTTTAAGACAACCTTCCATCAAAATCTCTCAAGAGGGCTAGGAAGGATCTGGAGGAGCACATCTTTCTCCAGACTGTGCTCCTTCTTACAGGTGAAAAGGAGAAGGAAAGGGTCTTCTAATTTGTAAAGCTCAAAGAACACTCAAGGACTAGAAATCAGGCTGGTATGATTCATTTTTGTGCCCTTTGCACAAAATATAATGGACATGAGCTTGATGTCCACCTACCAT
>VZTY01005751.1:432410-474511 GCA_013400935.1 Turnix velox
CAACGCGCCACGGCGGCCTGTCCCCTGTCACGTGAGGCGGGCGCCTTCCCTCCTCCCGCTGCCTCCCCGCGTCTCGTTCCGGTCACGTGTCCGCCCCCTGCCCGCCCCATGGCCCCGGCGGCGGCCCGACCCCCGTAGCGCCCGCTCTAGCCCCGGGCTTCTCCCGCCGGCAGCAGCCAGAGCGCCGGCCCGGAGCACGTCCCTGCCGCCGACCGTACGGTAAGGAGCCCGCCGGCACAGGGGAAGGGGAGGCGGTGGCTGTTCCGCCTGCATGTGTGCGAGGGGCAGCGGGGCCCGATCCGCTGTCCGGCCGCGACTGTTCCCTCCTGGGGGTGGCGGCGGGAAGCTACGGCGGACCGTGCGCGTTGCAGTGTTGTGGTGGCCTTTGAACTCTCATTCTTCCTCCTTTCCCGCTCGCAAGTGCGGCGGCGTTTAGCGGCGGCGGCCTGGCGAGGCCGGGGGTACCGTGAGGGAAGCCGCCGAGAGGCTCGGCGGCAGCCCCCCGGTGGTGGGGGTGGCGAGCAGGTGGCAGCGCAGCGCCGAAAGGACCGCAGCTGGGGGGCACCGGGCCTCACCCGAGCGTTCTGTGGCGGGTTCAGGCCGCAGACAAAGAGGTGCCCTCGTAGCGCCTTCCCGGGCCGCTGCCTTGCTGGGGTGGCGGGCGCTGTCCCCGGGATCGCTTCGCCGCAGGTGGGAGAAGTGCTGTAGGGTGATGGAAGAGAGGACACCTCGAGGGTGCCCGTTGGTGTCCGAGACAAAGGGCACTGCCCGCACCTCGAGATGCTGCTCTGCCCCTCCAGGAGTCCCCGCGCTATGTGGGCAAAGCATCAGGGCCCGGCTGCACACCTTGCCTCTGCCCTTCAGCCCGGGCCGTTAGCGAAGCTCTTGTGCTGTTCCCTGCAGGGAGCGGTGAGGCCTGCGTCAAAATGTCAGAGCTTGTCAGGCAGCCCTTAATAACCTAAAATGTGTAAAGGCTTTCTCTGTTTCTGCCCGGAGCTTGACAAAACCACGTCGGAAGAGAGGTAATAGGGAGTGCTGAGGACAGGTGGTGTATGGAGCAGAAAAGAGAGATGCCTGGTTTTAAAAGCGGTTAGGAATAGTCAGAGGAAGGGTAACTGTTGGAATTTGACAGCACTTCCAGAAGCTGCATTCATTCCCACAGCTCTAGGAAGGGGGAGGTTATAGGTGAATAAGCAAACAGGACCTTTTCTGTTCTGGTTTTGTGCCAACACTGAAGCTTCCTGGTAGACCTTGCAGGTTGTAAACTGCATCTGAGATTAACATCCTCAAGACATGCTTTATGACAGGTTGTATGCCATGGATTAGGGTTTCTCATTGGTCTGAGTGCTTTTCAGAAGTGTTAGCTATCACTTTAAAAGCCCCACTACTGGAGGATTTAGAATGAACTGTGCCTGAACGTCCTATTCTGGAAGATACCCAGAGGAGGGTTCATCTTCCAAAATTTGCAGCTGAAGAACTTTAACACTCTTTCCATTATTTGGAAATTTATCGCAAAAAGCTGTAAAATAACAGTGTCATCATCTGGAGCAATGATTCCTGAAAACTTTAGTTGTTAAACATTATAGAGGTTATGAGATTTGGGCAGGCGTGAATAGGTCATTGATGCTTCTCACTTCTCTGCATAGTAAGCCTGAAGTGTCCAAAAAGAAAAGAAAATTACTGATGTGGTGTGAGCTGAGGGAGGACACAGCCTTCCCTTCCCCTCTGCAGTCAATAGGAGACCATCCTCCTGATTTTCTAGCAGCTAGGCCAGATTTCTATTTTAGAATTTTTCTTGTAACAAGAAGCTGTCTTGTTTTCATTAGTGAAAGATGGTAACTTTGCTAAATCCTTACTAATACTGCTTTTTTATTCTTTTCTGATGTACTCTTCAAAGGGCAGCTTTGGGTTTTCTCCATGCTGGGTAAT
The DNA here is from genome assembly GCA_013400935.1 of Turnix velox. Classification (NCBI taxonomy): domain Eukaryota; kingdom Metazoa; phylum Chordata; class Aves; order Charadriiformes; family Turnicidae; genus Turnix; species Turnix velox. Next base: position 434,340 of record VZTY01005751.1, read on the forward strand.
GCTTACTGTGCTTTTGTGTTGTATCATACTCCTGTGTCTGTAAATTACTGCATGGAAAAGGAAGTACAGCAATGACATGAATAAGACCAGCAGTGAGCTAGTGTGTTCACCCTCCAGAAGGTACAGTGAGACACTTGTAGGATAATTGTGCATTCACACATTGCAGGCTAGTGTGCTGCTGATCATTTTCTTGCCTAGTTGAAAAACTGGTTGTAGGTGGGTGAAATAGCATGGTAGAAAAGCAAAGCAACTTGCATCAGAATGAGACTATCTGTGGAATTTTTTTTTCTCCTTTTTCTATTCAGTGTAGGTTGAATTCCTTTACATACTGTGGCTTTGTTGCCGCCTTGGATAATGATGACCTCGAAGGACTGTAGAGTGATGAAGGGAGAAAATAAATCAAAATCCTTAGTCTTGCATAAGTTGAGGTTCCTCATCTATTGGAGTTTGTGGCCAGCTGCTCTTTTCCATAAGGATAAAGTGCTGCTGAAAGACCACAGACCTGCAATAGGAAACTACATTAAATGGTAGTGCGAATACCACTGAAAGAGAATAATGCTGCTGGGATTGTGCTGCAAAATAGCCCTGAAATCATACCACAGAGTTTTCCATGATGAAAATATTAACAAGGCTGCTGTGAGTGTGGCACAGCATGTTCTGGTGCCTGCTGCAGTGGTGCCAATGTGAAACCCAGTGCTCAGTGCCGTATCACAGAACTCTTTGGCAAAGCTTTGGCTGGCTGAAATGATGAAAGAGCAAAGCTTAAGTGCAGAACCCTTTTGCCATTAGGTCTTCCCATTTAATATTTTAACTTAATTCATTTCGGAAATAGGCTTGTATGACTTCAATAGGAGATGTGATGGCAGGACTAGGAATAATGGATGTAAATTGGAAAAGGGTAGATTCAGGCTAGATATAAGAAGGGAATTCTTTAAGTGAGCATGGTGAGACACTGGAACAGAGAGGTTGCCCAGAGAGGTTGTGGATGCCCCCTCTCTGGAGGTGTTTAATGCCAGGGTGGTCAAGGCACTGAGCAACCGGATCTAGTGGAAGGTGTTGGAGGGAGTTGGAACTAGATGGTCTTGAAGGTCCCTTCCAACCCAAGCCATTCTGTGATTCTATGACTTTTGCTAGGTAATCATAGTAAAATATCCTATCTTGCTGCTGTTTCTTTAAAGAAATGTATATGTGAATTTAAGTGCGTAAAGTTATCATTTTGTGACACTTAGTAGTTGTGCGATAGCTGATGCAGGTTGCTGTTTGAAGTTTCATATGGGCCCTAATAGATACTACAGATATTCTAAGGCACATGAAGCATTCATATCAGCATTTCAAAATGCTATTTTATGAAACGCTAGTAAATTCAGATCTAACATTTACGGCAAACATACCAAAAATGTAATTTTTTGCTGCATGTATGACAATATGATAATAAAATGTAGTCATACTTGCAGTGTTCTTAAATCCTGGAGAAATTTAAGACTGTAGGGTGAACCTCTGTAGAGGAATAACAGTGACTGCTGGGTAGAATAGTGGAGCAGATATCAAAAAACTTTTTGATATGAAATAGGTGATAAAATTACTATAGTGTTGAAGTAAAACATCAGCTCTTCAGACTTTGAGGGATGGGAGTAGGTAACTGGCCATCTGGAATCAAGTGTACAAAACATTGTTTGAGCCTGGGTCAAAACCCACCTCAATTAGAGTGTAATAGGGCTGCTTACTTCTAGCACAGAGAATTAAAAATCCATGATTTTTTGCATACATTGTATCCTTCCTCTTTCTGAAATGACGTAACATCCGCCATTCACACTGAAGGAGGGAATTGCTGCCAGAGGAGTTTTAGAATTTATGTATTTGTTTATCTTCAGTATTTTTCTGGACTTGAAAAACAGTAAAGGAATGTTAAAACAGGAAAATTGTTTATCACTTTAAACTTAAGTTTGATTGTCTTTTATTAGAGCAAAAGCAGCATCAGCAGTATAATCTGATTAATTATTTAGGCTGCTGGTAGTATTTTGTTTAAATAAATTTGCTGATTGTGCTGACGGAGGGGAGCATTTTTATCTGGAATGTTTCAAAAATTATATAGGCAATAACAAGTAAACGTGTGTTTTAAAATTTTGATGTGGATAAGAGAGCAAAAATAATTATACTAATGAGCTCAACTGTATGTTTTTAATAGCTCCTTATAGCTACAATGGCAACATCATCTGAAGAAGTGTTACTGATTGTAAAGAAGGTACGTCAGAAGAAGCAGGATGGAGCTCTCTACCTTATGGCTGAAAGAATAGCCTGGGCACCTGAAGGCAAGGACCGATTTACAGTCAGCCACATGTATGCAGACATAAAATGTAAGTGAACGCTTTCCTATTCCAGCTTCAGAAAGAATTTTAATGAACATTTAAATACAATCCAAAGCTGCTTTGCCATAAAACATCAATAGGTAAGTTAGGAAGGTTGCAAGGATGTGGTGCTTTTACTGAGTTACTCTGTGTAGCAGCAGAGATCAGGACCATGGTGATGTATCATCAGTTTATGAAGAAACTACTGCAGAACTTCTATAGTCTTTAGCAAATGCAGTATAACTTAAACATCTATTTACTTTTTATATATTCTGCAATAAATTGAGCAGAGAAATAATTATGCCATATGCTTGTGGAGGGAAGGGTGGGAGGAGGGTTGAAGAAGAGGGTAAGATTTTCAGAGTCTACACAGGATCTGTCTGGCATGTCATCTGTTAAATGATGCAGCTAAAGCTGTTTGAATTTTGATATAAAATGAACCTTGCTATTTGATTTTCCTCTAACAGACCATAGATTTAAGAGTGCTAGATTCGGTAGCTGGGCCTTGCTGGTAACATTCTGAATAAGCATTTGCTTTTGCAGTAGCAGAGTATTTGCAAGTAACAGTGGAACAGTAAATGTCTGTAGCTTGCCTTTCTGTCTCCACTTAGTGCCCTGGTTCCACGTGTTGTAATGCCAAAGAAGGAATAAAAAGAAAGTCGTATGTGTCACTTGGTTAAAGTTTAGTGATTAATGCTGTTTAAAGTCACATACAGGTACTGCAGCATGATCAAAAGTGTGTGATGAATCAGAACTAAAATGCTGTTTTATGAAATAATAATGTGATAAGGATTTTAAAAGCTCTGTTCACCTATAATAATCAACATTGTGAAGATTTTACTTAGCTATTTACTTATGTTTTAGCAGCTTATATTTTAAATAGTTACATGTACAGGCGTTGCAGTCTTGTTAACTTAGATGAAAGATGCCCTTTTTTCATCTGAAACTGAAAAAGAAGGAGGGTCTGTACATTTGTGATAGAAATGGTGATTAAATGGTGACATCTGGTTCCAGTTGCCCCATTTGTACTGGAGAAAGGCGTAGGATTAATTTAGGTTGGTAGCACTTGAAGTGCTATGCTGAAGTCAGTAGATTACAGCAGTTCCATAAACATACTTTTTCCAGCCTCTACTCCCTCCAGTTATGAGAAAGCAAACAGGAATTAGTTTTTTTCTGAGTCATGAGGATGTAATGGAAGCATTTGGGATCAACTTTGGGAATACTCATGGCTAAATGTCCTTACCATGCTGCTTGAAACCAGCATACCTGTGCTGTCAACAGAGGTGCTGTTACCCACCCTGCATCTGCTTTCTTACCTCTTTTCTTCAGGAACTGATCCAGCTGGAAAACAAAAGGGAGTTACTTTTCAGTGAATGGTTCTCTAGTTTAGCACAAATGCTAACACTAGTACAAGAGAAGCAACAAGAGGAAATGCCAAGGGAAATGAGGTTGTCACCTTTCAGCAGCAGCCTGGATTGGGACCACATTAAAGTGTCCAGTGATGACAACCTAATTTGCAGCAGCTTTCTCATGGAGGATTTGGAGAATGCTGAGATGAATTTGGCTTCTTTAACAGTTGCTGAAGGATACTGAGCAGTAGGCTACTGGTGTTCCTGTCTGGCGGTCTAGAGCGAGCAAGGTGCAAGATTCAGACTAATTTAAGGGATAAACTGTCTGTTCCACTTTCGTGGCTGCAATTCACACATGAGATAATGGTATTTAATTGGGTAATTGCTTATAAGCAAATACTCTAGGGAAGAGAGTTTTTTGTATAAGCTTACCCTCTATTCCTAATTAATACTTCCTGTGTTATCTAGGCCAGAAAATCAGTCCAGAAGGTAAAGCTAAAATTCAGCTTCAGCTAGTACTGCATGCAGGGGACACAACCAACTTTCACTTCTCCAATGAAAGCACAGCAGTGAAGGAGCGAGATGCAGTAAAGGACCTTCTTCAACAACTGTTGCCCAAGTTCAAAAGGAAAGCTAACAAAGAACTTGAAGAGAAGAACAGGTAAAGGGAAGTGAGCCTTAAAGGTTGATTTTTGTTTGGTTTGGTTTTTTGTAATTGCTTCCTGCCTATAATGTATTTCTGCTAACAGTTGTTGCCACATCATTAGTACTGAGACATTTTTTCCCCTAGTAAAAATTTCTTTGCTTTCAAATTAGAGGCAGTTCCTTGACGCTTTACATAACTGTAACATGTTGAGACTACACTTGTGTTCTTTCTCAGTGACACTTTCTTGAGGTGTAAAGGCAGCCAGCTCGGCTGCCACCCAGTCTTTGTTATCCATAGCTATGAGATGAAAGCATCCAATTGGCAGTCTGTCTCTTCTTGAATATATATGTATCAGTTAGAAAAGCTGTTTGAAAGACTTTTTGTTTCCAGAAGTTCTCACCTTCAAATCGTGTTTCCTATGCTACTGAATTGCTGTGTGTTTTCATGCATCTCAAGTGAGATGTGGTCATTTATTTGGCATACAGGGTGTTTATTCTAAAAAATGTTTTGAGGTGATGTTTGGGACCTAAGTCCTTTTCCCAGGAGGGCTCTTAAGATATGTTTCCATTCCTTCAAAAAAGTTTGTGGCCCCAGGTCACCCTTCTGTGCATCTCCCCAGATGAGATTGACTTCATTATAGCATCTGCTGTGAATCTTTTATCTTCTAGCTTCCATTTCCAAAGACTGCTCTAGCTTTGAACCTAGGTAAGTTAAAGCTAAAATTTCAAAACATAGAACATTTCACAGCAGATGGGTGAGAACCTTTGTACAGGTGCTCTGACACATCCAGTATTAAGTGATTCCAGTGCTGCAGCAACCACTAGGTTGTATAGCAGTACAGAACATTTTTGCACAATTATCATACAAGTTTCTTTTTGCTCTAAGCCTTATTTCTAGCATTATTAATACTGAGTACATGAGCAGTTTTAGCTTTGAATTTTTATCCTTAAATGGCGTTTTACAGTATTATGTATGTGCCATTAAGAGCTTTTCTAGTCATAGAAAAGGCCAGAATCTCTGCATGTACTCAGTCATAGTCTGATCCTTTGATGATTAGAAGTTCAGGTCTACTGATGGAGCTTCATTAGCTTATTTTACATCAGATGAATCAAAAAGTTTCTACCTATTCCGCATGGGTACTTCATCCAGAGCCCCTGCAGCACTGCCTCCATTTATTCAGGTACACATGAAAAGCTGCTTAAAGATGCATTAGCTGAAGTTTGAGGTGCATACATTCTTTGTGTTTTGGACAGCAAGGATGATAATGGGTGTTTCTGCAACACTTGTGCTGTGTCTGGTAGGTAAATTATGTCTACTACTATCACCAACAGAAACAAATGAACTCAAGATAATGTGTGTTTTAAGGTATCTTAGCACATGCATATTTTTTGATGTGTATTCTTGCACTAGACAGAGACCTGTAGCTACTGAATTTTAAGATCTTAAATAAGAATTGGATAGCGCTGATATCTCCTTTCCTTCCCCCAAGACGTTTGTTAGGGAACATCAAGAAAAGTCATTGTTCTTTTGCAGTTGAGGAAACTCCAGTCCTGGTTGCGCAGAGACACAACATCACCACAGAATACTTTTAGGACAAGAAGTTCATCCCACAATAACTTTTCCCTAGCCATTACTGGTTTTTAGCGTTTAATGCTATTCCTTAAATAGATATTTTGTCCTTTCTGAAGTCTTTTGAAACAAACGTAGATATTGAAGCTTGTTGTTTATGTAGTCTTGTTAAGAAATGCACATCATTTGAAAGAAAAGTTGGTTTCTGTTCCATTTGTGAACTCACATTAGTCATGGAAATCTAGTGATTTATTCTGCAGCATTTCAATTCTATTCAATACATTTTTTTACCAGAATGCTGCAAGAAGATCCTGTTTTGTTTCAGCTCTATAAAGACCTCGTTGTGAGCCAAGTAATCAGTGCTGAAGAATTCTGGGCCAACCGTTTAAGCCTGAATGCAGGGGATAATTCTGCAGCACCTAGTAAGCAGGATGTGGGCATCTCTGCAGCGTTTTTGGTATGTTGAACCTCTAGCATTTTAGAGCAAACAATATGAGGAAAGTGAGAGTTATGGTCATGTATTTTCTTGTCATATTACTTGAACATTGCTTTTTCCTGGTTCCTCAATTTAACATCTTTCTGCATGCTAGTTCAGACTATTTCAAGTGTAAAACAAAACATATTTGGCAAATTTGCAATCTCAAAACTGGCAATTTAAGATGCTTAGTTTGAACTTTAAATCGGCAATAGACAAATACTGTTTATACTGCTGCTCTGCTTTCCATAAAGCAGGAATAATTGTGAACTTTCAGTTGCTAGTGTATTAATTCTATAAATTAAAAAAAGTAGCTGTGGCAGCATTGATATGCATAAATGAAGCTGCAAAGCCTTCCCACACAATAGGTTTTATGCCTTCCCCTTTTTTTTTTTAAACCAGTGCACACTTTCAGCTTGAACAGTATATGTAGCTGAAAGCTCATTTTATCTCTCTTTACCCAGCTTTCAGTTGTGCTACGCATTTGTAGAATCTCTGCTTTATCAATCTCAGTGCAGTCTGAAAGTAATCTGGGTACAGTCTTCAGGTTCCTCCCACAGGGACATGTTTCTACTTCCACAAGAATTCATACAGATTAGGGGTCTCTCACTGCAATCCCATTTCCACCTTTGTAATGACTGCACACATCAAGGGTTTGGGAGGAAAGGAGGAGGTGAGAGTTGTTTCATGACTTAACTGCTGTGCAGATACTTGTTTTTTCCCCCCAAGAAATACCTGAATCAGTTACCAAATGGACCTGATTGCTCTGATTTCCTGTCTCCTTATTCTTATGCATTAACATTGAAAAAAAAAAAACCTAAGCAAACCCACACCTTCAAAACTGAAGCTTTCTTAAAATAACTAGTTGTGTTTGTGTACGCTGCATTTGTAAAGAAAACTTTAGATATTTCTTTGTCCTAGTTTGAGCTAAAATAACTGTCTGGCTCTGTTCAGAACGAATGTTTCTCTAGGAAGAATGTGTTAAAAAATCTAGAATTTAGGTGCACAGGAAAAGGAAGGAAAGGGAGCAGCATGTGCAATTAAGTACTTCATGTTACTGACAATTGGACTGAGTGCTTGCTTGCTCTAGAGCTTTCTGCAGAGATTGCTGTGATCGCACTTGCAAGTTCTCACTGAGGCTTACCCTCAATTTTTAAATTTGGTGGTTTTTATCAATTTTGCTGAGATGCTATTAGTTTATAAGGAAATAAGATGCAAGAGCCATAAATCCTTCTTTGTCCCTCCATTATCATCACTGATTATTCAGTAGATCAATTGCTGAATTGACAGCAAAAGATGAGTCATACACTGTAAGCAAGCTTGTTTTGACTTGGAAACAAGGATGTATTAAAGTAAGTGTAACCTTCTTCTGGCTGATGGGAGTGGTCTTTGCTTTTTGTTTTCAAAAACTTGCAGCCCATTTGTTGAATCATCCTTTAAGTGACAAGTATAATAACATAATTAATGCATGCTTTTTAATTTCTCATTCTAAAAATACTTGTATATGATCAAATATGCTGTGGATTTTTGGAGGAGGAAGATTATTTTGTCTGCAGCAGAATTTGATTGCAAGATTCCAGGTTCTTTCCTTCTCCAGATACAGAAGGCAGTGATATATGACTTATTTTCCTCCCTTTATGCTTTTTCTTAGGCTGATGTCCGGCCTCAAACAGATGGCTGCAATGGTCTGAGGTATAATTTGACTTCAGATATCATTGAATCCATATTTCGAACATATCCTGCAGGTAAGAATAGTGCTTTACATAACAAATTAATTCATTTAATATTTGGGTTTTTACTGTCTGACTGTGGGAAGACTAGAATGTTAATCTGAACATGGAAGTGTAGAGGACCTTATCTTCAGTCTTCTGGATGATTTTCCCTGCCTTGTTTGAGAGATGGGAAGAAGCACATGTTAAAACATGCTTTTGAAAGGAAAATTTGATTTTGGTAAATTAAAGCATCTTAACTTGTTGCATTGATTTTTTTCTTTTAAATTGTGACTACTTTCTTGGCTTCTCTGGTACTCTCCTGCTCAGAATATCAATTAATTGTTATGTTTCATTAAATTCCCTTTGGGAGGAAAGTAATTTATTTGTCATCATTCCCCAGTACTACATTGAGCACTAACCCTGAGTCTTTTTGGCCTCAGGTTAAAAAGACTGATCCATTCTGGGAATAGCTAGAACTCTGGCAAATTGGACCTTCTTTTGCAGGTGCAATTGGAGTGTTCAGACTACTACTATATGTATTTCTTTTCAAAGCATTAGCTAGCATTGCAGGGCATAAAAGAGTACCTGTTTGTTCATGCTTAACTACTGCATTCCCTGCATTTAATCGATATAAGCAAAAGCAGCATTAGACAGAAAGCAAAGAATCAAGCAGGGAAGTTTCAACAAAAAATACTATTGTAGGATATGTGGAATGTTGTGTAATCATTATCTCTTTGTTCACAGTGAAAATGAAATATGCAGAAAATGTTCCACATAATATGACGGAGAGGGAATTCTGGACACGGTTTTTTCAGTCTCATTATTTCCATCGGGACAGGCTGAACACAGGCTCAAAAGACCTCTTTGCAGAATGTGCCAAACTGGATGAAAAAGGTGAGCTTTTTGACTTTGCCTGTGTAGTAGGCTGCTACAGTCTTAGCTATATCATAGCACAAAACTCAAGAGACTACCTCTGTCTTCTCCACATCCTCCTGGGTTATCAGGTCTCCTGTTTCCTACTGGAGAGAGCCAGCATTTTGTCTTCTCTTCTTTTTATCACTGTTGTATCTTTTTAACCTTGTCATGCCTGCACACATTTAATTGTGCTTTCCTAACCTGATCCCTGCCTGATTAGGCAGTTATCTGGTTTACTCCCAGGTACCCTATCCTTGCTTCCACCCTCTATAGGCTTCTGATTCTTTTTTCATCCCTGTAAGCCTCATAAGTGGAAAGGAGTTGTACTATAAATGCTCTTTATTACAACTCAAGCAACAGTAAATCTATAATAAATTCCACAGTATACTATTGTGGTAGATTGATTATACTCTGCCATCAGTTAATACAGAATACTTTTGTTCATAGAAAGCATTATTTAGTGGTAGGTGCACAAAATACAACAGTTTTTAGTAAGTCAAATAAGAGTCCTGTTTAAGATTTTTCAGTAGTTACCATCCCTATTCTCTGTCAGCTGTTTTAATGTGAAATTTTAGGATGACTTAAGGTTTTATTGAACTTTTGAGTTAGGTTTGTGATGATACTTGATATGATTTAATACACGTTCTGACTAATTAAAGCACTCCATTAGGAGTCTGTGACCCTTCACAAGTAAAAGCTATCCAAGATATAAACTGCCATTTTACACAAGGCATGGCACTGCAGTTAGAGGAGACAGAAAATTAAGACTTCTTAAGTCACACTACCACAACTATTATTACTATATCCTCAGTTTGTGGAGTTTTTTACCAGACACAATTCAGTGATGCATAGAAGTTGATGAAGGCTGCACTAGTTATTAAAATAATCTTTTACAGTTATTGTAAACTTGCTAAGTTTATTGTTTACTTTAAATGAGACTTAGAAAGAGGTCACAAGTTTCACTTACAGTGATACTTGGGCATCTGCAGAACCTTTGTCTTCTCCTTTCAAAGGTAAAATATAACTAATAATCCTACAATTGTTCTTATTTGGTTAGATACAGTTTTCCATGGTATTTTATTCTTTCTTTGATGCAGGGTTAAAAGCAATGGTGTCTCAAGGAGTAAAAAACCCTCTGATAGATTTAACAGCTTTGGAAGATAAAACATTAGATGAAGTAAGTACTTGGCAAACACCTTGTACAAATTAAAACAATTGTTATAAATGGTGTACTGTAATAACTTACAGATGGGGCTTTTCTGCAGTTGATTTAACTTAAACTTTTGAGTTTTAAATAATAATGCTGCATGCCTACTTTTTTTTTTCTCTTTTTCCTGGTAAGAGTGCTACAAAGCTAGGTCTGAAACTGAACTAGGAGTTTAGAATAGTTACGTTTGAAGTGCTGTGCCCTAGTTTGCCTTTGAGGCTGGTTAACTGGGACAATGAAAATGAGTACAGGGTGAAGTGAGTTGCGTCACATCCTCCTGACAGGTGTCAGTCTGCCTGTGGGCTGCCAGTGTTCCCACAAGGTGTTTAAAGGTGGTCAGCAAAACAGTTGCTAGCTCTTACTTGCTTTGTGGGAGGAGACAGCTAATGTTGTGGTTTTTTGTAGGGCTATGGTGTTGCTTCTGTGCCCTCTACATCAAATGCCTCAAAATCTACTAGAGAAAGTAGCAATGCTGCCATTATAAAACGCTTTAATCATCATAGTGCCATGGTCCTTGCAGCTGGCCTCAGGAAACAGTAAGTTTCAGTGTTGTGTTTCAGGAATTTCCAAAAGGAATATATATGTTCAGTTTCCCATTCAACCTTTTATTTTCATTGCTAAGAATAAAGTATTTTTCTCTAGAAATGAAAATAATTTTAGGTTCCATTTCACTTTATAAAAGTTCTTCAGAGCTGTCTAAGATGACAAATGCTATTTTCTGCAGAGAAGTTACTGCGCAAAGCAGATCAGGAAAAGAAAGAATGTTTCTGCCTTAGGTCTGTGGTCCTGGTGAAGGCTGCAGAAGTGGTGTTCTGTTTGCTGCATGGGGAGGGGAGGTCTGGTGGAGGGAGTTCATATAGCCTGCTTTCCAAGAGCAGTGCTGCTGGGTCTTCCTGTAGTGGGGTGACCAGCCATCAGTAATTGAGGAAGCAAAAGAAGAATGTGGGGTGGATGAATCAGGTGAAAGATTCCTCCAGTGCAGTTCCCTGTCCTTGACCAAAACAATGTATCAGCTGGTTATGTCAATTTCTTCTAGGTAATGGGTGTTTCTTAGTTCAGATAGAGACAAAACAATAGGTCTTATTCTGAAACACTGTTATCTCAGGGCTCCCATAGTACTAATATCTGGTTGATTTAAGTACAAAACATTTCTAATTTAGTCATTGTTTTGCCTTGTCCCACTTGCATTGTTGGCAGGCTGCCGGTTCTGAAGAGAGGGAGAAGTGCCCTCCCCTGCTGTTGAATTTCCCCCTTGGCAGATAGAAAGGGTTATTTGAAGAGTTTATTCTATCTAAGTTGACCTTTAGAAATTAAGACATAAAGGGAAAAAAGTTACTATACAGTATGTGATCATGCATAAACATCTTTTGAAACAAGTGTATTTACTTTGTCTCTAGCTTGTATCTTAAGTTTCCTGTGAGGTGAATTCTCCTTAATGCTGTTTCTCTATTTTAAGAGAAGCACAAAACGACCATTACAGTGAGACCAGCAGTATGGATGGAAACTCCAGGGATTCAGATTTCTTTCAGCCACCAACGAAAAAGGTATAAAATTAGTTGGTAAAATTCTAATTGAATGGAAATAGAAGCTCTGTCTTTCAAAAGGTTACTGATAGTTCCTTACTTGTTTTATGATGCATCTAAAGTGATACTTAGTTAATTTTGCTTATAAGTACATTGAAGAGCCTGAAGGCCTATAAGTAGCTTTGTATGTCAGCAAATAAATGAATTGCACCATGAAATATTGTTCTTTTTATCTCTTTGGAAGTGCCTCATGAAAATAAAAAAATTTCAGCATGCTTCCTGTTGGACACAGAAATGCATTTTCATTCTTTCCATTCAGTGCAGTTCTGTTTTTGCCTCCTTCCTCCCCTTCCAAGTTATATACTGCAAAGTTATAGAGAACATCCATCTGAAAGAGAAAGTTTTTGTTTTCAAGCACCAGTGTTAACTATCAAGTATATTGTTTGCTAGCGGGATAATTAAGGCACATGACATCCTTCATCTTAAGGTCAGAAGCTGAAGAGAGGTTAAACAAAGTGCACTGACACCTGGTGGACTGAAATACAGGACAAGAGCCAGCTTTAGACTAACTGTAGCAGATAAAGTAGAAAAGAGTGTTATAATTGCTATATATACAAAATGCTATATATACAAAATGCTATATATACAAAACTGAATTGAATACCCTCGCAGAGTTGACAGCCTAAATAGAAAATGTCAAGGGGACTCAAAACCTGTGTATATTGTGAGAAAAGGTTGTAGAATACATATGCTGCTAAATTTTGAGGTAGTCAACAGCTCTGACTTTGTGAAAGCTGCACTTTTTACTCATCAGGAAGCCATAAAGCAAGACTAGAATAAATCAGATTAAAAAAGTAGCAATATTGTAGCGTAAGAGTAGGAGACTTCAAAAGTTTTCTCACTGTTCCAATCTGATACCTCTTTGTCTCTCATCATTAACACTCTAGCTCTGCCTTCCACAAGTCACTTGCGTAACTCTTATATCCCTGCACTCTTACACCCCAGTCGTTACTATTTCTGCTGATCTGGAGATAGGTGGGCATAAATAGAGAGCACAGAGAGTGAGCTGTCTCTACGAGAGCACTTTCTGAAAGTGGCAGGGACTGCAAGTTTTGGCAGTAATCTACAGAAAAAGTGGTATTGCCAAGACTTCCTAATTGGAGATTGTAAACCATATTGGGCACTGCTCCCTCTGGAGGTTAGATGTGAACTATTCCACATGAGAATTTTCTTTAAGGCTTTAGTTACCCTTCCTTCTACTCTACTTCTACTGGAAAAAAAAATGCACTAGATCTATCAAATAGTGTCCTCCTTAGTAATGTGTGTAATTGTTTGGCTTATTTTAGGTGAAACTTCAGGAGTCCATTGAATATGAAGATTTAGAAAAGAATAATAGCATTAAAACTATTGCACTAAACTTAAAGAAGTCTGATAGGTAAGTCAACAAAACATGCACAGCTATTTCAACATATTCAATCTGGGAGATCTCTCAGCACAACCTGTACAGCATCAGCTGATTGAGTCTCTACTGTGCCACATTCCAGTGTGTTTATTCTGAGTTTACAAGCCTAACATGAACTCGCACATAAACCAGCTTTGACATAGTTCCCATTGAAATTTGTTGTTCGATTTCATCTTGCTTTCCAGCAAGTTAAGTCTCTGTAAGCCTACTTTTATAAGTTAAAGGCTTTGACATATAACTTCTGTGAAAGTCTAATGGGCCTGTACTCATGGTTCAGCACATTGTTGCAGCTTCCAGTGGGAAAATGGATGTGCCACATGTAAAAATGCATATAATTCCAATGAAAATGCAGGCAAAAAAAAGACGTAGTCAGGATAGTTTTGGACTCCTCTCTGCTCTAGTGTTTTTGTAGTAATAGTCCTCTTGTTTTCTGAGTTTGAGAACTATAGATTTAACTTGAGAAAAAGAAGTGATATCATAGCAAAGAGAGCAGTTCCAAATATGCACCAAACTTCATGTAACTCAGTTTCAATTGAAAGTCCTATGCATTCCTCCATTCTAATACTCCCAGAACTAGGTAGCACAAATAGCTCTTCTACTTTCCTGCCTCACTGTTCCTAACACATTCTCTTCTCAAATAGCTATGTATTTTACTTTGTCAATAAATAAGATTTAGATAATTGGTGCCAACAGCTGCAAAGTATCTAAAATTTGCAATGTTTGAAGAACTGTACTGAATTTGGCCTCTGTTTTACCAGCACTTCTAGTAATACACTTTTCTTTTCTCACTTCATAGGTATTATCATGGTCCAACTCCAATTCAATCACAGCAATATGCAACCAGTCAGGATATAATTAATTCTTTTAATAGTATTAGGCAAGAAATGGAAACATATGTACCCAAACTAACTCAGGTATGTAAGAATACTCAAAACAATTTTATCCTCAATATTACTGTATTGGCTCTTTGTTTCTTCTTGTGTTTTAAGTATTTAAATTTTTCACAGCAAAGTGCATTGTCTCCAATATTTTCTTATTAAATTTATTTTAGAACCATAGGCATTATCTCCTGAGCTATTTGTTTAAAATCTAAACAATAAGAAACTGAGTCTTTGTTGGTATTCAGAGTTAAGTTCCACTGTTAGCATGTTCCTTTGAAGAAATGATACAAGTGGAAAAGCAAGACAGTCATGCAACATGAAGCACGACTGATGTTATTGATCCCACACAGTGAAATTTAGGATGTGATGGTCTTAGGAAGTCACAATAAGCAGGCTTACAACTGAATTAGTCTTTCAATCCTAAATATGCTTAGGTAGGCTGTAGGTCTCACTATGGGCTGCACAGCAGCTCTGTCCTGGCAACTGGAGGGCAGCATAGCCCAATCTACCCAGCCAGCTTCTCAGCTTTCCTCTCTTAGTCGACCTGGATCTGGCCCTAAGTGTAGCAGCCACAACTGTGAATGTGTGAAATCTCTGTATAGTGGTTCTTTGTCTCACTTCAGAGTAGCAGCACAGCCAGTTCACTAGCTGAAGAAAAGGTTTGTTTGCCTGTAGTTAATTGGAGAGCTTTCACTGAAGACATGAGCTATAGCACTTAAAGGTACTGTGTCTAATTCTGGAGAAGAGCAGAGTCAGAACTCTCACTGCGTGTGCTCAAGTGTATCTTTGGCATTGGAGTTCAAATACAATTTTAAAAAGACTTTTTTTGGAAGATGTAATTTGAAATACTCATTTCCTCTCTCCCTTCAGGTTCTTTCAAGTGGTGATGCTACTAGCACTATTGCAGTCCTGTCACCTGGAGGAGCACTTATGCAGGGTGGAACACAGCAAGCCATAAACCGTAAGGCTTTACCATGGATAATACTTTAATCGTATCTTACTGCATTGTACAGCAGTACCTGGCTTGCTGTTTCCTCCCTCTTAGAATTTGTTACAGTACAGATAAAGGAAATGATGGAAACGTGTAGCTGGAATAATACTGAGTTTACAGTAACAAAAGAAAAGCATGAGGGTGGAACTGGTTGCACCAGTGCTGAGGCAAGTGAATAAGATAATTTTGCAAACCAAATGATAAAAGGATTTACTTGATACTAAGTCTTCCTACAGATAATGGGGTTTGCTTGGTCAGCTTTTCTCTGCTTTTTTCTTTTTCCTCTGTATTTTAGAAAATAAAGGGATATTCTGGGAAAGCTCTAAGGAATTATAGTTTTTTACAGCCTGTGTTTAAGATCCACAGCTTGCTGTAAAAAACAACTTTCACTAGACAGCAAGGACAAAATAGGCAGCCCTCCTTCTCACATCTCCATTCAACCACCTTTTTCCCTGTTGTCACATTCCCATCAGTTTGAGTTCTTTCTCTTTGAAACCCCTGTTCTCACAAGCAGGGTTTAGAACAGTTTTCCAGTTTAACTCATATCACTTGGTCTGAAGAGCAGTACAAACTAATTCAGCCAACTGAAAACACAAGTATGAGTTCTTTATAATGCCAAAGGAAAAGGAGTCTGCATTTTAGCAGTCCCTCTTGAAATACTCTGCTCCACTTTGAGCCTAATCACCATATTTTTATTTATGCATTTTAAAATAAGCCTCACTCTAGAGCTTGCTGTTCACTCTGCTCCTGTCATTCTCAATGATTGTTTGTGGTTCCTTCCCTATCCTGAACTTAGTTGCCCTTTCTTTATAAGAGGATCTGGGATACAGTTCCTTATTCCTACCTGGACTGTTCATCTTCCACATGCTGTGACTATATTCTTACTGCCACCATAAGAGAGAGAAAAGCTTGCGGTATCCACCAGGCGGTATTTAGTATCATGCTATGAGCAGAACAGAGTGCTTGTCCCACAAGCAGTTAACCTGCCACACTGTTAGAACAATACAAATGTACTGCTTCTAATCCTGGATTAAGTTTGGTGTCCTGTCCATTCTTTGCCTGGCATACATCTCAAAGTGTGTGGCTTCCAAGTATATAGCCATAAATAGTGCCTGATCTGATCTAGTAATGCTGGTAGTCCTCCTTCAGATGTGAGACACATCAGCATTCCTCCCCAGCCAGCCTTTCTGTGATTCTGGTAGAAATGTGTATTACTTAAACTCCTTTGTCAACCTTACATTCTCATTTTTCATATGACAGTTTTGAGTGATGTGACAAAATCTTTTTGCTATTGCAGAGATGGTGCCAAATGACATTCAGTCTGAACTAAAACACTTGTACGTGGCAGCAGGGGAATTGCTACGACACTTCTGGTCCTGCTTTCCTGTTAACACACCATTCCTAGAAGAAAAGGTAAAGCTTCCTAGCGTGACCTTGGTTATGATGGGGCTAGATCTAGCTTAGCATGACTGTCATTAACTTGAATTATAGAATTAATGCATGGCCTTTAAATTAGTGCAGCATGTCCTCATCCCCAGAGCTGAAGGACACAAAGCAATGTTAACCATTACTTGTTGGTTAAAATCAGCCTTGTTGCCATGTGCCTGTTAGCCCCCTTCAGGAGCAGTTGCTGTAAGATTGTTTGAAACAGAATGGTCAGCTACGTTGCAGCTGCAGATGCTTCACTGCCAGTTTAAAACACACAGACTGAAGTCCCCCTTCCCCAACTCTAAGACATAAACTTTGCAGTGGCAGTAACAAAGTTTTCCTTGTTCTTCTGCAAAAATCACTCAGTCATAGCTTGAAAACAGACAATGCCTTTTAGATCAAAGTTGCCTTCAAGAAAAGATATCTGTCTAAGACCAGGCATATGATTATAGCTATTTTTCTGTTGCTATTATTTCTTCATGTGCATCACAAAGATAAAAACTTCAGAAACATTGGATTTTCTGCTACAAAATGTGGCCTGAAAATCCTTGGTGCAGTCTTGGAACAAGAAAAATGGTTGTGTAAATATCTTGTCTATAGTATTTACTGCCAAACTAACAGTGTCAGGTTGCACTTTCAGTCATGTTGCATTTGACTCAAAAATAAATATGCAATCAAGGATTGCTAGACTGATACTTGAGTAACTTTTCTTCCACAAAGTATGCATACCTCAAGTAGCCCCCAGAATTAGTTACAAGGTGCTTTGGCAGAGAACAATTTGTTAAAGGAAGTGAACTTCTGTACAAGTAATAATATTGGTTTCTGCCTCTCTCTTAGGTTGTGAAAATGAGAAGCAACTTGGAAAGATTTCAGGTTACAAAACTCTGCCCATTCCAAGAGAAGATTCGGAGACAGTATTTAAGCACAAATGTAAGGAGAAGATACTCTTTAATTACATAGGTGCATATTAATAATTTCAATCGTAATTATCTGAGGTTGGTCCTTTGTAACTTCTTATCCTAGGGCGTTTTAAGTATTTTTTAAACTAGGAAATGGGCAGAGGGAAATTGGATACACAGGTAAGTATGTCTCCTCTCCCTGTATAACTTGCTGAGTAATTCCAAAAAGTAATTCAGGCAAGAACTATAATTTGAAGTTACCCAAGTGAGACAATATAAAGGGGAAGTCATATTTGTTTTTCTTTTCCACCATGAAATAGAACCTTATCAACTTCAAAACTGTCCCACTCCATGTCGTACTTGAAGTGGTCACAGACCACATGCTGGAACAGGCAGCACAATCAAGTATCACTTCCCTGTGACCTTCTCAGCTCAGCAACTCTCTGAACTGCTCCCTCTACAAATACTTGCAATAGAGCCTCAGGGTCCTTTCTGTCTTATAGCAGAATACCTCTTCGATGTTAGTGAGATTACTCTCAGTGAGTAAAAGGAAGAATCACAGAATGGTTTGGGATGGAAGGGACCTTAAAGATCATCTAGTTCCAACCTCCCCTGCCATGGGCAGGGATACCTCCTACTAGACCAAGTTGCTCATTGCCTCATCCAGCCTGGCCTTAAACACTTCCAGGGAGAGGGCATCCACAACCTCTCCGAGCAGCCTGTTCCAGTGTCTTCACCACTCTCACAATGAAGAACTTTCTTCTATCCAGCCTAAATCTACCCTCTTCCAATTTGCATCCATTACTCCTAGTCCTGCTGTCCTATATGCTATGAAAATGTCCTACCCCAGCCTTCCTGTAGGCCCCCTTCAGATGTTGATAAGCTACTACGAGGTGCTCCCCAAGCAATTGAGTATCTGATCAAAGGGAGAGGACCTGTTCTTCAGTGGTTGTAACATTTTTTTTTCCTTCCTTCTTTATATTTCAGTTGGTAAGTCATATAGAAGAGATGCTGCAGACGGCCTACAATAAGTTCCACACGTGGCAGTCCCGGCGCATGCTGAAGAAGACGTGAGAGTGCATGCTGTACAGGTTTGAGAGCAAAATCTGCAATAGGTGTAGGAGTACAACCTAGCATATGTGCAGATCTTATAGTTGTTGCAGGAAGACCTGCAAACTGTGGACTTCTGGAAATGATGCTAACCAAACTTGCACATTTTTGAAAAAGAACTGAGATTAAACTTGAAATCTAGGGAGAAAAGCAAGGAAGAACCAAAACTGAAGAGCCGAGGTGCAAAACTATTTAAAAGACACTGTTTACTGCAGTTACTCAGGAACTGCTTTTGATTTGCATAAAGAGCTGCTTTCAGAAATAAAAAATTTGAAGAGGTTGTATTAATAAAATCTGGTTTTCTGTCTAATTTTTTTTAAAAGGCATGTATGGCACAGGGTAAAAATCAAAATGTTTTTCTTCACTGGATTCTGACATTTTATTGAATTCTGTTTGTACTTTCTGCAAGAGTTTAACAACGATATTTTAAAATACAGCTGAGACTGTTTTTGCTTCAGACATCTGGGAGAGTGTAGCTGTCAGATGACAAGCTCCTGCCATTTGTTTCCCCACCAATTGGAAGCAAGAGACATTGCACTGAAAGCTGTTCATGGTCTGGGATCCCTAAAGGCACAGGGGGGCAGACTTTTGCCTGAAGTCTTGGATTTTTATGCAGAATTTTTTCAGCCATCAGTTTTGCATGTTTTCCGTTTGAGTGCAAATGTGTGCTACTGCAGTCTCTTTTTTACAGTGGCATTTGTTGTGAGGAGAGAGAGCATTTTTAAAAACAAAAGTTAAATAAAGTTTCTTACAAAGGAAGTCCTTTATTTTCAATTCTTAGGCATTTTTTAATTTCTTCTCCTAAGTGTTTTCCTTCACTCTTCCCGTTTGACTGTTACATAATTTTTGGCGAATTGATAATCATTGCAGAGAGAAAAATGTTATTTACACAGTGTCCATAGGTTTTGGGAATCTGTGCCATACTTTGTTCCAAATAGAATGAGTTCACGGTTTCAGACCAATTTGTCTTGTACTAAATGTGAATTAAATGCAAAGTAAACTTGTTTATATAATACATGCAGTTCAGTGACCTCCTTGTATTTTGTTGTCATCTTGACTGTACTAAAGCCCAGTATGGGCTACTGAACTTTTTTTACTTCTGACAAAATGTGACTGTTAGAGTGTAAGATGCATTTACTACAAAGACAAATCAGAGCGATACACAAGACGTATTCAAAGCAAGTACAGCAGTATTTAATACTGCAGAGTGAATTCCCATTAGCCTAACACGATGGCATAATACTAGATTCTGCCACCACTGCTGTGATGCTAAAACATGCTGGTATTGACGTTGGGTGGAGAATTCATGGAAATTTCTACAGAAAAGATGCATTTGTATAGCCAAGTCTGTGCTTGTTCTGTGCTGCTGCAGCAGCATTTATGCAAGAGAAGTTTAACTGATGCGTGGAAGTCAGCAGCTGCTTTTTACCTGCTGTTTTTGGATTTTTGTATTATGCTAATATTTTGGTAAAAGCTGAGTTTCGGTTAAATGTCACTGTCTGCACCAAAAGTCTGTTTGGAAATGTATGCATATTGTTAAGCCTAAAAGTTTGCACCTGCTTTTGCAGAGAGATGCATGATAACTGCTCTGTGATATTAATGTGTTACAAGAAATGATTGGGCTCCACAAAAGATGCCCATTATTTTTGGCAGGTGAAAACATCACAAGGAATAAACCAGATGTATGTACAGCACCTGGGGGATGAGGTGCACCTCTTGTCAAGAGTTACCTCTTGTGATAAATAAACTCTCAAAAATTTAGGCTTAGAGTATGGCTTCATTAAGCCTAATCCTCTTGAAAGTGCAGGCAGCTCCCAGAAAGAAAGGGTATTTTTGTTCTCCCCCATTCCAGAGTATTTGATCTAGCAATTCTGTGGCCAAATTTCAACTGTTCAGTGAAAACCGTTACACATTCTGTCATAGCAGAGTGCTAGGTTGAAGAAATTATGTCTGATTTATATTCTAACTGTGCCTGAAGCTACGAACAATGCATTTGAATACTAGATTGCACTGAGGCTTTATGTAAAAACAAACAAAAACCAACAAACTAATCATAGTGGAGTTTTGAATATGGAACTAATTTGTCTCTGATTTGAATCAGTATTTAGTGTTCCTGGAAACACTGGGCAAAATGTTTAGCACAGTGGAAAAGTTTCAGTGCATGACAAGAGCATTTTGCAGTCGAAAATAATCATTACGGGGGATGTTTTTGCAATAGCTTTAAGTTATTATGGCGGTATCAGGCTATGAAAATGTACCTTAATGAACACAACTGGGGGGAAGAGGACTATGATGCTAAATTAAACAGTTTTGCCTAGAGACTGTACAGGCAAAGCTGCTATGCACTTCATGTTGCTTTTTCAGGTATTGTGGCAATAAGGCACAGGCCCCTCCTAAAGCAAGGGAGGTAAACAGAATATTCTTTCTTCTACGTTGTATTCCCCTTTTCTGCAGCATGGTCCAAAACCCAGATTCATTCCTTAAGTTTTGAAACTGAATCATCATGCATTATATTACTATTGGAATCTTTATACTGACTTGTATTTTTAATGAGAGTTCATAAAACTTGTATCATTGGCATTGATCTAAGATTTGTAGAATAAACCCTACTGAATTCTAAAGTCAAGTCTTCTCTAATGCTTAGGCTGCGTTTTCTCATGTTCAATGAAATCCGAAACAGGCTCCATTCAAGTTTAAATTGAGAGATTGTGTATAGTCTTAGCTCAGCTGTCCTTCTTGCTGCTAGAAGGGGTCAGGAGTAAAAGGGTTACAATACAGTTATTGTTACATTGTTTTATTTTTAGGGGTTGAAAACTTCCTGCCATCCAGGAAATCTACTCTATCACTAACTAGCATTTCCGTCCCTCTGTTTAAGGCTCCAGTGATTAATACTCTGCTTGTTCCCTGTATTAGTCCAGTACCTGTTGGTTCAGGCTCTGTCAGCCATTCAAATGCAAGCTTTGCTCGTGACAGAGAAGGGATAACTTAAAACAGTTTATTTGTAGCCTGTGAATTTCAGTAGATGTAAACACTTAGATGAACCACAGAAAAGGGAGCCGATTTCTCTCTATGTACAGTTTCAGGGTGTGAGGTGCAATACTCTAAGCCTGTTTCCAAGCTCTGCTTTACCTTGCAGCAAGAGCTGGAGCTCAATCCAAACAGAACACAGCAACTGCAACTTCAGTTTCAATAGTGAGTAGGCATGAATGGCGATCCTCCGTAAGCCCTGATAACTGATGGCAAATGTGCTCCTGCAGTAGTTTGAAGCCTGAGGAACCGCTAAATTACCTAATCCAATCTCCTGGATCTTTTTCAGGGCACTGCATTTGCCCTCAGCTACCACTGAACACACCATCTCCCAAGAAGTTAACTATTTTCTGTAACACTGAGAGTAAAAGAAGTTCACCACTTTCCTTAATAACAGTCTATAGATAAAAGATAACATGTCAGGGCTTTTTTGGGCTGGCTGCCATGGAAGACCAGACCCAAAGGTGTGAGACATAGCCAGAGCAGTCAATAAGAGTGAAGGAGCCGTTTGGCTGGAGAGTGCACTGCCTGCCAGAGGGTACAGACCAGAGCCCAAACGCATCAAAGTGCCAGCCCACCTTTATTCTGCCCTCCAGGCAGCTTTAGAATCACGGGCAGGTGGCAGAGTACCACAGCAGTGAAAGATGCCTTGAAGAACGCAGCCAAGGCAGGTGTATGCTAGCATTTTCCCAGCCCATGTGCCCTCAGCTGCAAATGAACATCCTCATCCACTCCAAAATCTGACAGCCCTCTGGTTTTCAGACAAAAGTTTACACACTCTTCACACCGGGAAAGCCAAACTACTCACATGTCAGCATATCCCCAAGGTGAAAGTGTCCTGGGCTTACACATAGCCTGTCCTCCCATGCCTGCTAAGATCCCTTTAATGAGGTTTCTTTGTTGTTACCTCACCCACAGCCCTCACAAAGCACAGATTGTGTCTGGAGCTCTGAAAGGCAGCGAGTGCTCCTCCAACACCTGCTAAAACTGGACACAGTTTTGTTCTCTAGTGCGTCAGCATCTGCACAGCCCCACTCCAGCCCCTTCCAACTCAAGCTCATTCACAGGCACAACAAGACAAACTTCAGTAATAAATAACCATGCTCAGCACAGGCATTTTTAAACCCTGCTGACATTCTCCCTCTTGCAAGCACAACCCTCCGTGGGCAGGCTCCTGCCCTTTGTGTTCACCTGTGACTGCCCATCACCTCTTCAGTACAATTCTATCTTCACCACACTTTGACACATACAACATGCCCCAAATGCCTTGTACCCTGGGAATCCCAGATCCCTTCTGCATAACTTCCCTGGGCCTTGGCTGCCAGTGCAACCTACATGCACCTACAGCTGTGCATTTCATCCCCTGAACCATAAAGGAAAGTGTTGTCCTGCTCTTGGCGACACTTACATCTTTCCTTTTCTACTCTGCAACTACCAATCTGCATCATTGCATCAGGACCCCAATTCCAAGTTGCAGAGAAAAGAAGGATTTGAGCATATCCAAACTTAAACTTCTGTTAAAAAGACAAGCCACAAACACTTTGGGAATTTGACAGACATGACCAGACTTCCTTGGACAGGACAAGGTGTGTTGACCTCAGGTGGGACTTCCAGCCTGTCGTGAAACACAGCAGCATGTACACTTCCTCCCTGACCTGA
Organism: Turnix velox; assembly: GCA_013400935.1. NCBI lineage: Eukaryota > Metazoa > Chordata > Aves > Charadriiformes > Turnicidae > Turnix > Turnix velox. The sequence continues at coordinate 457,538 of VZTY01005751.1, forward strand.
CCTACAGCCCTTCCACCTACAGCTGGCTGATACAGATACATTTATTATCAGTGCTCTTTATTTAATGTATGATGAGTCCCATGATCAGAACTGACAGCTCAGGTGCAACAGCCTCATGGTACCCTCTTCCCTATAAGCACTCCCTAAGGTAGAGACCTTTGCCCTGCTTCTGCAGATGGTTTGTTAAGGAAATAAGTCCTGAGTTGTAAAGCCACGTGCTCCTTAAGTGACAACCTCTGAGCCTGGGCATGGCTCCCTTGCCTGCTACCTGTGCAGGCATCATGCTCCCCTCCCTTTCCTGCCACGAGCCAATCATCAGGTGGAGCAGCAGCAGTGGGACAAGGAGGGACACTGCACCAGGCTGGTTGTTTTTGCCGGGTGTGCACCCAGCAGGGACAAAGGCTGCACAGCCAGAAGCAGATACCCCAGCGGGTAAGCACCAAGTATCCTGATCTGCAAGATTAGGCCACACAAAATGCCTTGCTAAGAAAAATGCTTTCCAGCAGTGTGACAGGGACACCTAGGTGTTCTCAAAGTGCTCTGCATGGAGAGGTTATGTCACCAAAAGCAGGATGCTTCCTTTTGCCCTGCAGTCCCTGCTGAGCTCAGGAAATTACATCTTCAAAGGCCTTCTGCCTTCCTAGCCCTTTGGGCAGCTAAATCACTCATAAAGCCTGGCTTGTGCAATCATTCCAGACAACAAGAATTTCAGGAGTGTGATTGTTGGCACTGTGAAGTTGAGCATGAAACCAAACACACCAAGAATTGTAACTGGAATGCAAAGAGCTGGCTGACTTGTTGAAAGATGACAGAGATCTTACTAGTCGTTTAGGGAGCCACAGGAAAGGTCAAGCACCAAAAGACTGCCTGATAACAACCACCTACAAGGAATGAGCTCACTCTGACTTCCAAGGCAGTCCTGTCTCTCTAAGAAGATGAGGGAATCTCTAGGTTTTACATGCTGAGAGACTGAGCATGGCACTGTTCCACATGGGACAGATGGGGACAGCAAGGGGGCAGTTACAGGGAAAGATGGTTCTCCCTCAAAAAGGGACAAGAAAAAAGCGCTCAGTTGAACTCCTAATGCACTTCAAGTAGGGTTCCTGCCATAACTTAGAATTTACATTGATCAAAAGCACATCGGGAGCTATTAAAAACTCAGAAGAGATCAGGTATTCTCCAGCCCTGTGGCTAACTCCAATTAACCAAAATGCCACTCCCCTATATCAAATTCTGTCACCAGCTCCCAAACTGACTTGTACTGTTTTACTGCAGACAGTGGAGTGCTTCTTTAGAAACCTCCTCAGTCTTGGACAGAGATCCTGGTTGATGCAGAAATTCAACTGTTTTTCCTCTTGGCTTGCTTGGACACAGTTTCTCAGCTTATCTTAGCCAAAGCAAACAGATGAGTTAATACAAGATTTTGTGGTAACTGTGTTTTCTTTATGGCTTGAGACTCCCTTGGACAGGTACTGTGACAGTCACCTAGATAGCAACATCTAGTTCTTACTGTGCTCTTCCAGCAGACAAAGGGAAATAACTGCTCTGTCACCTCTGCTACACAGCCTCGCTGCAGAAGCAATTGGATTCCATGGGGCTGTAATGGGAACACATCCTCAGGGCTACTCGCCCGAGGGGAACTGTGAGACCAGAAAACCATGCTTTGGGAGTATGGCTGGGAGAGCCTAGCCTTGATTCCTACCACTCACTCCTGGTAAGTGCAGTCAGCCTGGTTTTCCAGGCCACTGTCTTGCACAGCCTTGTGCATGACACCTGAGAACTCCCCGTGGTGTCCAAGCAGGATGAGAGCTGAGAGTTTGGGCAAAGCACCACTGTCCCCAGACTCTCTGTCTCAAAATGCAGAGCCTGGGAGGAGACCCGGAAGAACCAACTAGTCTCTGCCACCTGGGATGAAAGTAGAGATAACCTAAAGGTACAGTCCAGCCTACATTGGTGTCAATAACTGGTTTCCTATACTTTGAGACCAGTCAGAGAAAACCTTCTCACTACTGCTTCTCAGTAAATTCATAGTACTGTGCCATTTGTTTGCAAAACCAGGCCCTGCTGCCCTGCAGCTGTTTGCTTTAGCCAAGCAAAGAATGACACAGGGTTCTGAAGCCCTGGCCTGCATTCAGAAGTAGTGTATCCCTAGGGAGGCAGGCAGGCACGCAAGCAGGAATGGTGAGCAATGCCGACCTGACGCACAGTCCCCTGGCAGCATCTCACCTCACACGGCAGGGTGCAGCTGGAGCTCTGCAGCACAGACACATCCACAGCCCCCACTCCTGAGGGATCCACTGTGTGTGGGCAGTGAGACACTGCACTATGTAACAGTGCCTCTTCCAGACAGTTATTGATTTGGCTCCAGCAAGAATGGTTTTAGAGGCTGCGGTTGGCATCAGGCAGCCTGAACCAGTCAGTGCCAGCAAGTGTGAGGGCTCCACCTTGTCTCATGGCTTAAACAGACCTTTCTCCACAGAAGTGTGGGTTGTGGCAGTCTCAATAAACCTGTTACCAAGAAATTTTCCATAAGAAGTACTGGATAGGGAAGCTGCATGTTACAATACAGTGGCCAATTTCCTGTCAACTTGGTTCAATTCCTACTTCAACCGCGGCTTACTGGGTAGGAGGAGCATCATGCATCATGTTTCTAAATAGGACTTTTTCCACCCCTGCAAAACCCACAAAAATGAGTGGGAAAAGCTCACAAAAACAAGCAGAAGGAGCCATCAGTTTTGTTTCCGTCCTAGTCAGACTCCTACTTAATCCTACAGGACACAGCAAGGCCATGCCCAGAAACACTATGTTCAAACACTGACATTCTGTGCTCTGCAAGAACGACTCTCCCCTCCAGCCCTGACTCGCAGCCGTCTCTCCCCTTTATGCAACACCGCTCCACTTCCTGCGCAGACGGCGCTGCCTGGCGCTGCCAAGAGGTGCCAGCACACGAGTGCAAGGGCGAGAGAGACAGCCTGCTGCTGAGGCAGCTCTGCTTCTCCTGCACTCACACTCCCACCTAACCTGAAGTTAATTTCCCCCCGACAAACATACCTCCTTTTAAATAAATACCAAGCTACCCGAATTCAGAGTTGGATGCTATACTTAAACATCCCTAAAGCACACACTGCTGTGTTACACAACATGGCTCACAGCTCCTGGCTACTAGACGAAGCTATAGCAGCATTTTATTCACATCACAACAAACTCTTGAAGCCCAATCGCCCCAAGTGCTCTTGGTTACTGAGCCTTGCTCAGGCGATGAAGCAGTCTCTGAGCATGCAAACAGATTTCCCTGGTCTGAAACTAAGACAGAAATGAACTCTAGTCACTGGTGGATGTCAGTCCACAGGACTAGACTAGAGTTAGCCAGAAGTAAATCCCTCAGCACAAATGCAAAGCAGATGTCACGTCCTTGGCATCAACCATTTGTTCAATATTCTTTGCTCAGCCTCATTGCTGCTTTCTCTTCCCAGCAGCAGTGGGGCAAGCTCCTTCCTGAATTTGTTCCTACAGAAGCACTGGACTAGCTGCAGTAACTCACATTAAGAAACAGGACAAATACTTCATACTACTCATGTTCAGGTCACCAAAACCATCATAGCTCTGTCCTTTATGAAGCAGTAGGTGTGAGGAAATGCCACCCTGCTACAGTGCATGCTTTCAGAGGCCAGTAGATACTAATGTCAGCAACAGCCTTATGGCACATTGAGACAGCCACTAGCTCCGAGTTCAGCTCCTTCACCTGTTACAGTTCATAACCCAATATTTGCACATCTAACTCCCACTGGATGCAGCAGGATCAGAATATTCACTGGTTCTTTAAAAAAACAATCCTTGGGCCACCTTCCCTTCTGGCTTTTCTTGGCAAGAGCCTAAGCAGGGTAGCAAAGGGCCCAGACCCTGCCAGCTGCACATCCAACCCATACAACTGTTCTGGAAGCTACATCTGCCAAACAGTAGCATTATTAAAAAAAACAGAGTCAATGCTTGAGATGTGTCATTTCCCAAGATTACCAGCAATTGTTACGATCATTCATTTACCAGACTTTCTAAAGAAAAGAGAGGTTTACCTAATTCAAATTAAAATTGAGAGCTTTCTCCCAAACACAAGTTCTCTGCATTATCTGCAAGATGTGATGTAAATAATTCAAAAACTTCACTGAATCTAGGTCACTGTCAGAGGTTTGTTTTTCAACAACGTCATACTGAAGGATGCCCAATGGCAGGCAGAGTTGATGAGAAATAGGAAGGATACTGACAAAGGCTAACTTCAGCTGGGTTCCTTCTCAATCTCATGGAAAATAAAACCTGGCTGCAGAGAAGTCATGCCTGTGGCTGCTGAATGTCTACAGATTAATTCTGAGATGTGCAAGATGAGCATCTCCCTTATAAGCCCTCAGACTCCTTAGATGTATATATTTCATAGAAGAATTGCCAAGACCAATATTTTTTAACCTTGAAACTATTTTTTGCGCATTTGCAGCCATTGCGTCAAGCAGTCCAGAGTCCAGAGGTTGACGTTACTTTTGGGTGGTGTTCTTTTTATCTTCCTTTTATTTATTAGCATGTAATAGTAGCAAGTCACATAGAATCAGGAAGTGGAGACGGCACAAAGTTCAAACTAATTTCCCTATTAAAGGCCTTGCGCAACTATTTTTGCAGTGGCCTTCAGTGACATATTTAGTCCAGTGACAAAGCTGAGATTACAAGCATTTCTGAGTAGGTCATCAGTACCTTGCTGGAAGACAAATTTTCTTTTTTCATTTCTTTATCAAAGGAAATAGCAGTGATTATACTCATTTCACAGAAACAAGAAGGTGCTATATCATAAACAGGATACAAACCATAATCCTAAAAATGCAGAAAAATATTTAATATATCAACATTAAGCATCTACCAATTTTATCAGACACCTACACTCAAGATTCCAGATGAAGTAAACAGCTTATTGCTCTGCTCAAGGTTTCCAGACAGATTAAGTCATTCTTGGGACAATAAGCTTCAAAGAAACACAATGCAACAGCTTAAAAATGCTGTATTTAGAGGAATCATTGGCTGGACAGACATGAAGCATCCAATCTCCAAGAACCCAGTCTCTGTAGGATACCCAAACCCGCACATAAGAACCGAGATGTTATTGAGATGTAATATATACTACATTTTAGTAACCTAACATTTTATTCCTCACTTCTCAAATACCATGTCATCTGTTCAGGAAAGGATGAGAGATTTTAGATTAGAACTATCCTACTTCTGTTAGTCAAGGAGCTCCAGCCCTATGGGTCTTGTGAAGAACTCTGTGTGCCAGGTTCATTCCATGTTGCTCTATCAAATTCTCTGAAGACTTTTTTTTTTGGAGTTCTGACTTTAATGGGTGTTTTGTAGCAGTACTTTTTGCAGAATCGGGCCTTTAATGCATCAATGCCTAATGTCTTAAATGCTCAAAAACTGAACTGTTTGGGAGCAAAAGTCATTACAACCCCTATCTCTATCAAAACTATTATCAGCAAATAAAATAGAGACAGATATTATCAAGAATCTTCTCAGATCTTCCTGTTTCATTCTCATCTAAAACCAGAAGCAGAGTTCTGAACTTGAAAGTGTTGATTTTATTTTTTTTTAAATTATTTAACAACTTACACTGTTTGCACACCTCTCCCACTGGTAATTACCTGGTGAATTGATTGCTGTGCAAACCATGAGCCACGTAATTATAATACACAGTTCCTGGGAACACACAGCCTTATCCACCAGCTACAGCAGAAGTCAAACAATGGAGCCACTGTTCCAGCCTTGCCTTCTGGCCACCCTTCTTGGCTAAACTTTTTGCCTCAGCTCCCTTTCGGTGCTGCTAAATTTGAGTAACCAAGGCAGTTGTCCTTAAAGCTCCACTTTCTGGAGTTCTGGGGACCTTGTTAGAGAAACAAAATGGTTCCTGGCTTATTTAAAAAAAAAAAAAAAAAGCAGCTTGAAAACAGGAATTATGGTTCTAGAAGAGAGAACGATAATTAGATTACACCAATTCAGAATTTTTTAGCCAGCCATATAAGACTAGGAGTCCAAGTCTAGTCTGGGGGAGGCTGGGGAGGAGATTCACATATATATTTGTGCAACTGACAGCTTTTAACCTGGCAGCATTAGAGAAGCACAGTGAAAACCTCCTGTCAACCTGCAAACAATTTATGATATCTCCTCATTGGATCATGCTGTTGCTCAGATTTAAGTCAGATGTGGTCATCTCTGCATTTGTGTGAACCTCAGGCTGCTGCACACCACTCTTCTCCTCTGAAAGGCAGGATGCCCTCCTCCTGCACGAAACTGGCAGTTTCCCAGGAGCTGGCCAACCCTGCAGCAATGGAGCTGTGAGCCATCTGCTCCTACTGCACACCCACGCACAGGCTGGCAAGGCAGATCCTACCTAGTACAGATTTGAACCAAAGCCACCCCTCACAGCTCAGCTCCCTCCCTTCACCTCCACACATGCAGTCAACTGCTTCTCTTGAAGTTAAACCAAACAGCAGTTCTTTGGAACAACTCAGCCTTCCTGATCTTCACCACTGAAAAGGAGGATTGTACTGAGGAGGGCCAAGCATGCCATAACCTCCAAAACATACAGCACTGGCCAGCACCTTACAGGGACCACAGCAACCAGGACACTGTGCTGGAGCATCAGCAAGTTCTGGACACGCACTGCAACATGTGCTTGCCAGCAAGTGCTGTGTGGTGGGAACAAGGCATCTGAGATCCCCGCATGGCTTGTAGGCATCTGCAAGTTCTAGGGCTGCAACAGCCTGGGGCTTGCTATACCTTTCTTCTGCAGCTGCTCTTTCCTGCCAGAACAGGTTCTGGTGGTTCATTCCCTGCCTGTCTTAATTCTCGTGGGAACAAGAGTCTGTGGTCATCCAGTTAAAGCATCTGCTCAATGCCAGGGAACATGTGAAATTGTGTCACAGCTTCAGGATTTACTTACTTTATTTGCCAATGCTTATGCATTTGGAAAAAAGTCTCCGCATTTGGAGCTACAAAAATATTCCAGAATCATGCTGTTAACAAAGAGGGGCATTACAAAAACTCTTCTAATGCATGTGATCTGGGTGTTCCTGCTCTGACAGGGGGACTGGACTGGATGATCTCTTGAAGTCCCTTCCAACCCCTGACATTCTGTGATTCTGTGAACAACCCACCACGATCCAAACAAAGAAGCCAGCACACGAGACTGAACTAGGCAATCCTTGTGTGACTGGCACTTCCTGGCAGCACTGAAACACAAGCACAGACTGACAGCGCTTAATTCTCTTGTCAAGACATGCCCTATTCTCCTAAGCCTTCCAAGACCTAGACATCAGAACAAGCAATTTTTTACATTTCAGGAATGATTTCAGCTGCCAGCTTTGAGTTTAGATACTGGTCACGAAGGAGCATTGGATCTCAGTCTCCCAATCTGGTCCTGCCCATAGCAATTGGAGATAAGAGCATTTCCAAGTCACGCACCAATACAAAGTATCCCTCAAATCTCAGCATGTGCAGAGCTAAATTCCATGATCACCAGACATAAAGGAAACGTAGACTCAACAGTACACAGGGCAGCAGTGCCATTTGTGTGTGTGCTGGTTCCCTGCTTATCAGAGATGCATTTTACTTCGTCGAGTCCATCTGTGCTATTTTTCTGTGGCGTTCAGCCACATGTCCCAGAGGATGAGTGCAGCAAGAATTAAAGGCTGTATGGCTGCACGAAAGCAAGCAGCACATACAGCTCTGTGTATGTGTGTGCACGCCTGTGTGCTGCCTCCCACAGAGTTAACCACTGCACTCCAACCAAACGTCAGACAGAGTGTGTTCCCCCGGGGACACCACTTATTCCTTCCCTTTTAGACAAAACAGGCTGCTGAGTGGGTGTTTGGGGAGGGAGCTGTTGGCTGCTGCCATGTTGACCACCCACGTCTCCGGGCTGAGCACAGACAGGCGAGCTCCGTTTGCTGTCCTTTGACACATGGGCTGGGATGCAAGATTATGCATGTCAGCAAGTGTGACAGGTCACAGAGACATCCCACTGCCTGAAGGCAGCCTGCCAAACCATTTCTGGAGCATCTTCAACCCACTCTTGTTTTCAGCATGCCCTTCTCCTCCATCCCTTCCTCTGTTTCTAGCAACAGTGTGTTCTGCTTGCTCTCTGAGAGAAATAGGGCAAACATAACCTGATTAACGAAGGGGATTTGGGCAGGAAGGTGCAGGGGGGTGGGGTGAAGGGATTAAAATGCACAGAGCCTTTCCCTCTCACGTTAGCTCTTGCCTACTTAATAATTAAAGTGTTTTGTGGCGACTCTGATATTTGTTATAAAAGCTTTTCATAAACTCTGTCTCAGCGTGCAGATATCAAAAGGAAAAGAACATTTGGTCTGACAAGCTGAAATTTCTTTCAGACTCCAGGGCCAGTTAGAAGTTTAAAATCACTTGGATATGAGCCTATGGATTCATTTTAAAACATAAAGGTCCTTCTTGCTGCTTCTCATCTATTGACAGTTTGAATCCAGCCTTCATTTGACTAGGCTGCCTTTGAAGCTTGGTTTAGAAGTTAATTCATCCCTTCTCCATTTCATGTATGGAAAAATCTCCAAGGCTGACAGCAGTTTCTACAAGCTCATATGAATAAGGAACATGTTACATAGGCTCTGGCTTCTTTCCAGGTCCCTTTTGGCAGTCTGTTTTCTTCCCATCCATTCTTGCTTTCTTAACATGAGACATATATATGCCTCAGGTCAGAAATGCAAAGCTACTCACATACAGAAAAGATGCCTTCCTTGACCTTCCAAGGAGCTATTTTTGACTGCTCTTATATGCCTAAGAGTTCTCACAGAGGTCATGCACTGAACTAACTGGCCCTCAGTAACCGTTGCCTGAGAGATATGAAATGCTACTGAGATTATTTTTAATTATCCCCAAAACCTAACAACTCGTGATCCAAATCTCCAGATTTACAGTTGCAATGGAGATTATTAGTCAAGGAACATGTGTTCAACATTACAGATAAACATATGCAAACATGACAAATAACAAGGACATAGCTTTAAACCAGAACTTTCCAAAATTTTTATTGAGTGCCCTCAGCCTTCCTCTGTCTTCACTTCTCAAGACCAGACCTGGAGATAGGAATATTTAGGTCCAGAAATTTTGAGGTGAAAAGGATTTCTTTTACCTACTGTGCCACTATTGGTCTAGAAACAGTTGATGAGATTAAAAATGAAGGAACACAGGGTTATCAGCCAAACACACACATAGAATGATACTCCACAAAGACATCTAGCACCTTCTGCCTGAATAAATACACCACATCACACCCTTGCAGTCTGAGGCCTGAGCTCCAGTCTGTCCTGTGTCTTACAAATTCTAATCCTGATCTCCCTCCACCAAACTGGGACTGCTCTGTCTGCAAATGTTCCAGTCCTGAGGTCAGAAGTGAAGTGATGGGCAAGCCCCACTGCCCCAGCAGCCAGTCCAAAGGCTTGTCATGGGGCAAGGAGTTAACACAGACAAAGCACATTTCTGCTGTCATTTAAAAAATTGTTTGCCCTCACACACTAAGCAAAAGACAAAGCCTGCTGATATCTTCTCACTTCTGACATCACAGCATTAAATACCAAAGTTCTTCCCAAACACACAATGAATCCTACATAGACTTTGGAATGTATAAAGAAGAAATTATGTACAACTAGAAAAAAGGATATGGAAAACATACTGGGGGGGAAATATCCAGGGGTCTCAGCCTCCAGAATCCCACCTCATTTGCATGCACACACATGTGCACACACACACACGAAATCTGTGACACTATCTCACAGCACCTCACACTTGCAGTGCAGAGGGCATAGTGTACAGGGATAAAATTGAATCAGTATAAAATTGTGAGAAAAGCAATGCAAGGCTGGAGGTCACTAGTGAGAAATAGTGCACCTTACATTTACCACCCAGGACACAGGCATGCTGTTCCTCTTATAATAACCAAGATAGAAAACCAACATTCAGTGATTACCAGGGTTCCTCTCAAAGGGGCTAAAAGCCAGGTGCTTGTTCCCTTTTGCAACATCCAGCTCCTTAAACAAGAGTAACTACAGTTTACACAACAAGGCCATGCCCTACAAATGTCTGCTAAACATTTGTGCAATTTCATTCAAATACAGGAACAGAGGGTCTGCAGCTCAGAAACCCCACATTTAGTATAGCACAGTGAAAATAACTCATTTGCACTCCATAGGCACAGAGCAACCTTTAATTTGCTGTTTAAATTTTGAGTGTAAATAATTGAATTGATAGAGATAAGGGTCTTCATTTTTATAATGTACTTGAACATCACACCATGCTAGACAAGCTCCATATTTGGCAATCATTCTGCCTCATTTTTCTTCCACTTTCACTTCCCTGTTAGCTGAGGGGAACAGCTGTGTGTGTGTGTGTGCAGTTCCTGTGCTGTGAAATGGTGCTCCTGACAGAGATGTTCAGCTTGGTACCTGCTTCAAGAGTATTACTGCATAAAAGAGCTAAGTCACAAGACTCTTGCATGTTAGTAATGCAGCCTGTACATCTATCCATTTCTATTTGCTTTCGGAATCCCTGCCACAGTGTAGACCTTTGGTACTGAGTGATGGCACAACATAGTACATTTCAAATATGAAACACAAGCACTTAAAAGAAGAAATGGAAGAAAATTAAGATCACAAAAACATTACTTCTTGAATAGGACCAGAAATCACTCCCTGATATCCTCTTAGTAATTGCCTTTCACAGCTGTGTCATTTCCCTCCCAGGGCTCTGCGTTCACCCAAAGAACACATGACCACAGAAACAAAAATGCAAAAGGGTACCTTGTGCAGAAACAGGTTACTTTTCCCAGAGAAGAGCAGAAGGGTTCAACTCTGTAACACAAGCCACAGCCACTCCTCAAGACTGCTTAGGGGTGAGCCAGCCCAGCTGCAGCTCTTTTAAAAAGCCTCAGATGTGGCTTAAGTTTGGGGATTAAAATGAAGGCAGATGGTTGCTGACTTCCATTCTATTCCTAAGTTTGTAGGACTGTAAGTTAAATTTCACCTTCCTTCCTTCTCCAAGGGATGAATAATCATTGATTGGATAGTCATTTGTAGTCACACACATTTTCCATATTCTCTGGGCACTGTCTGAGATCAGCAACATGGGAGATAGATTGTGAGGCTGTCTAGCATCCAGCATGCAGTTATCTCTTGATCTCTGGCTTTCCCACTCCAGGCAGACAACTCCTAAAGTTCTGCCTTAATGCCTTGACAAGCTTTGGAGAGAGATATTCTGCACACTAAAGCATGTCCTTCATGAAAACGCAGACCAAACTATTTTCACAGCCTACTTCAGTGATGCTGTAACTTCATGCCGCTAAACTGAGAGTTTCCTTTTGTGGAGTCCCAACTCTGACATTTGTGCATTGTTTCTGCAGATGAGGCAGGGCAAGAAGTTCCTCCACTGAGTCCCATCAGTCTATAATGTTGAGATGCACTCACAGCAGTTGTATGGCCCAGAAAGTTCTCAACTATAGGTGCTGAGATTCTGGAAAATGTAACTTGGAATTTTGATTCACAGAAATGAAGGTTTGGCCACAGCGATTTTTGCGTGGAAAGAATACATAACATGGCATTATTTTGAACATGCTGGGGGACAACCAGATGTGTATGGTCTGGAAGGCTAGAAAGGCATCTCTTTTCTGTATCTGTAGGGTAGGTGATAACATGTTTTTAGATGTACTGTGTCCCAAATGGCCTGATCAGGAAAAAACTTGTTTTTGCATGACTCTGCAGTACTTTATTGTGAATTAACCAGCTTCTTGGCATGTGGTAATTCCTGGGGAAATCAAAACTGATAGCTGCAGAATTAATCTGAAGATTAAAGTAAGGGCAAGGGGGTCTCTGCTCTGGATGGAGTGCAGGGACACACCTCTGACCTTTTGCTGCTGAACCTGTCTGCCCTCTTGAATTGGCAAGTAGCAGTGGCAGCAGCCCCACAGCCCTCCTCTCATATCCCTCCAGCTCTCTCCTGTAATTTATAGAAAGTCTCCACTTACTGCAGCCTGCCAGGCACTCAAGAACGAGTCAGATAACAGTAACAGTTTTGCTCCTGCCAGCTCAGAAGGCAGCAACAAGGGTGCATTAATGATTACACTCCTCTTGATAGTCATCAGGAGGCAGGTGCTGAAGTGGCTGAGTTATCTTTGTGACTTGGTTAGAAGAAGACCAAATAGTGGACCCTGTCCACAAGAGTGCCTTTCCATCTCTCTCCAACCATGTGATTTAGCTGAGCATCCCATTTCCTGCAGCTCCTGAGTAAATGATTCAGTATTCAGAGCTGTATCAAGGGAATGGGTTTGGCTTGGAGAATCCTGCACAGTGACTCATGCTTCCCTGAGTAAATTCATTTCCTCAGAGAAGCAAGTCATGTGTTCTGCTCAGCCCTGCTACCTAGAGTCATGATTTGGGTAGGAAGCTATTGTGAGAAACAGTTTTCTTTAGCTTTGTAGTGTTTAGAAAATCATTGCAAAAAATGGGAACTTATCTAGCTTTATGCTGAATCTATAATCAATTGCTGTCGTACTTGCAAACATAACCAGCCTGTTAAGGGGAAAAGAAAAACTGGTGTAACCTGGCAGTTCTGCATTTTGAAATGTGTCAGCTAGAAAACAGTTTGCAATTCATCTAACAAATGGGCATTGTAGAAGTCTGGGCTCTTCAAAAGTTGACAATTCTTTGCAGGGATCCCCACGTACATCACCCTGGTGCCCATTTAAAAATAGTCTGAAGAAACAGATATGTATGAATATCCAGACACAAGAATTGCATCAGCTAGTCCCTCTCCTTCCCCCCACAATGACAGTGCAAAGGAAAAAGAGGGTGTGAAGCAGGAAAAGCCTTTGAAATACCAGCATCCTTACCATGATAGCAATGCCTGGAGGAAGCCAAGGAGAGGGATCTGGTGGTGGATGTAACATGGATACTTGCTAGTGCAAGCCAAGGTGAAACTCATCTTGTAGATTTTAGTTTTCTTAGGAGAAAGTCCAAATGGTTTGGTGTGGCTACACTGTCTAAATCTGATGAACACAACATAGGGATTTTTATGGAGTATGAACCAACTTTCTCTACAACATACTGATAAGGATGTTGAAATTACAAAAACTCTGTCTCTGGAAACTTTCCCAATGTTGACAATTTCACAGAGTATAAAAAATTTTCAGTGTGAAGCTACTCGATTTCAGGGACCATGCTACTCTTGTTTAGGTGAAGAACCTGAAGTGTTTCCTAATTAACTAATCCCTACATACCACCTAAGCTGATAGATAAAAACCCTTCCTTTTTTGAAGGAGAAATGAAGCCAATAAAGCTCAAGGAAGATGTTCAGGCCTCAAAATAAATCAAAGAAAATGACAGGATTGGAATATGAAGTGAGCAGCCAGGACTTTCCCTCACACACTGATATCATATGAAAGTAAAGCCCTTGATAATGTTAAAACAAAAAAAGGACTGATCATGTGAATATGATTTTTAGAGAAATTAGACCTCAGATCTCAAGTACAGCAGAGATTCCACTGACTCTTCCAATCAGCACTGACAGTGACATTGGGTCACTGCTCACCTAGCTAAGCTCATACAGCAAATCATGGTAGGTCATGGTATGGTGTCATTATTCATCCCAAAAGTACAATCAAATATGATTTAGTCTGTCATAAGCCAGGACCTGACCAAATGTCAAGTCTGTAAAAGAAATATCATCATTAAAATCTGTATTAGCAAAATGGAGAGAAATTTCCTAACACTTTGTGTTTTATTGAAAATCTTGAGGTGCTCACATTGAAGTAACCTACTGTAACTGTCTCTGGACTTTATTTTTGTGCTAAAGATTTAATCAATATCTCATAGTTTAAATGTAAACACATTGTTTAGTAAGTATCTGACATCACTTCCTTCTGTTATTCACCAAAGCTTGATCAAATGCCACCTGAGGACAGCAAAAAATCTATGCTTGTAACACATAGAATAAAATGTAGATTTTGCCACATTTAGTCACTTCTATTGCTTTATTTTCCATGTTTAGTCTGTGAATGCTGATACAGAAAAGAGGGCAAGCAGGTCCAGGAAGAGCCAAGGTTCCCTGCAGAGACCCTGTGACATTTCAAACATTCCTGTCATTCTATCAACACCAACCTCCCGCTACAGCAGTAGAAAAAAACCCAGGAAGAATAAAACTCCTTATACAAGAGAGGAAAGTCAGCTCCATCCCTACAACCAAAGTCAATTACTTGAAAGAAATCACAACTGATCTGGCTTCTGCAAGAAAAATATCCCTAATTTGCTCACCTCTCTCTCTTTGTGCTATGAGCCTTCTCTGATTGAAGCTCTCTGAGGCAGAAAATCCATGTCAATCATTCCAGATGACTGCTTTTCTCCTGAGCATCTACAGCTGCTGCTGAGATCACAAAAGAAACATAAAAGGAAAAATCCGGTAGTCATAGGCTTCTTCTCAGCTTTCTAACCCAGGTGAACTAATACTGGCAATTTAAAAGCTGACCCTAATTTTTAACAAAACAAGGCTTCTGATCTGCTTATCGTCATTGAAGATATGTTGGGAGAAGGACTGTTTTGAAACATCCCACTTAGCTTGGTTTAGCCTACTCTGCTAAAGGCTGGACCTCAGGTAGCTGAATAAGCAAGAGAAAGCTGAGGACAACCTAAGGCTTTGTGTTTCTTCTCACTAACAAGCAACACAAACACAAGACTTCATTGGAACTTGTGCCCTGCAAATCATACGTTTTGTCTGATCTACAGTATAAGAACAACCTTCTAACACAAACATTCTTCTCTTATAAGCTTTGGTCTCACCATGACAGAAGAACAATACTATCTTCTCTATGTTAGTTATATATTTTTAAGATACCCATTAATCTATCCAGCCTGGATTGTCTTAGAAGCCTTACATCTAAACTCTTCGGGAGTAAAAATTTTCATATGGAGAGATTAAACTTCAATTCTTTCAAATGTTCAAAATTTTCTGTCCAGACAGATGTCTGGAACCCAAACTGTGGATGAGACATTTGACACCAAGCATTTAAAGCCACTGTCAATACAGATTCCTGGGATGCAGGACTAAACTTCTTAATCTGTCCTTGAGATTTCTGATGGAACAAGATGCTCAGCGAACCCAGCATAATGCAGAATGACAGAACTACATTCTACACTTTCATTTTATTTCCATTCATGCGGCACGAGGCCTACTCAGCATCTTTCCCTTCCTAGGCTACCACTCCCCCATGGCATGACTTATCTCTGTTCCTAGTGAAGCAGCAAGGAACAAAGCACATCTAATTTTGCACCTGACGTCAGAAATCAATACTTTGTACTTTTCTAGCTTGCTCCATTTAAATTTCCTTATTCTATGTTTGGAGTCTCCTTAGATGTTTTCCCACCTGTGTTTTTTGTTTCTTTTGTTTTGCCAATGGACTGTCAGAGAAATGGTGAGGCTTTGGGGAACCATTTCTGTCAGATCAACACAGCAGAAGGGAACTGTCACTGGGATGTTAGAAGGCCTCTTCATGCCTAGAACAGAAGCAGGAAATTTATTCAATTGTAAATAAGAGTTGTACAGATGAAGAGAAACCTGAAGTATGATGAGATATATCCATCTTCACACCATCTGCTCCAGTTGAGCATGATCGAGGGCCATGCTTTACACTTACATGAACTTTGAGGGGGATGTGATGTAGAGATCAGGACTTTTGCTAGAACCTCCCCATTTGTGAGTTGGGTAACTCTACTGACTAAGAGATAAACATTACCAAGTGACTTTAGAAGGCATGAAAAGCATCCCAGAAAAAAGAAGAGCTGCAAAGGCTGGTATGGGTACAGGAAGAGAAAGTGGTTAACTACTAAGAAGGGCCTTCTACCATAGCAAAACAGAAAACCAAGGCAAACATCACAAAAGTTCTGCAGCAGCTAAAAAAAAAAAAAAGGAAGGAAAAAGTATCACTGTAAAACAAGAATGGGAAAATTGAGGTAACCAAGCCACTCATACAAGATTCAATGAATGCTTCCCTTATTTTTCATTAGGGATGAGCATGTTAATCCATGGCATCAAGAGAGGGCATCTTAGAAGGGTAGAAGGAAGACCAGGGTAGAAGATAAATGAACACTGCCAGCTGGCAAATGAAACTCAGATAATTCAACTGGAGGAACCAGACAATGTTGAACAGAGAATCCTAATGCACAGTAAACCACAAATCCAGGTGCAAAGATTTTAAGTAGATTTATTGACTTGGCAGACATTCCTGTAGGCCCGAAGACAGTGAGTATTTAACAAGTGAGCTGTGGTGGGAGGGTTCAGGGTCTGTGCTGTTCTTCAGGGAAACTCACAAAGGCAAACTGGACTGCAAACAGGAACAAAGGGACAAAAGGTAGTAGGGGTTTACTAAAAGCCAGTTTTGTGGGACAACCCTGCAGCGCGGCACTAAATGGAAACTTCATGCATCCATGAAATAATGAGTAATGATTTTTTGTTTGCTTGTTTCCTGGCAAGAAACTGGGTTCAGTTCTGGAGCTCCCAACAGAAGAGGGACATTGAGCTGTTGGAGCGGGTCCAGTGGAGGGTCACAAAGATGATCAGAGGGCTGGAGCATCTTCCTTATGAAGACAGGCTGAAGGAGCTGGGGTTGTTCAGCCTGGAGAAGAGAAGGCTCAGGGGGGACCTCATAGTAGCTTATCAATACCTGATGTGGCCTACAGAAAGGCTGGGGTAGGACTTTTTAATAGGATATGTGATAGCAGGGCTAGGAATAACAGATGTAAATAGGAAGAGGGTAGATTTAGGCTGCATATAAGTAAGAATTTGTTTAGTGTGAGAGTGGTGAGACACTGGAAGAGGTTGCCCGGCAAGGCTGTGGATGCCACCTCTCTGGAGGTGGCTAAGGCCAGGCTGGAT
>VZTY01005751.1:474743-513892 GCA_013400935.1 Turnix velox
ATCCGGCCTCTCCCCATCCCCCCTCCCCCCCCCTCTCCTCCTCCCCAGCCTCACCCCGACGTGTCGCCGGGCACGTCTCCACCACCGCCGGCCCGCCCGCCTCGCGTCAGCCGCCCGGCCCACTATTTAAAGGCGGCCACCGCCTCCATCGCCCCGCCGTTGCAGCAGCCGCCGCCGTGCTCGGTTGAGGAATCTGGGTAGGTGCCATGGTCTCGGTGGGGAAGGGGGGAGAGGATGGGTCGGCAACCGCCGGGGGTGGGGGGAAGTCGGGAGAGCAGACGGGGGGGAGACCAAGGTCCGCTCGGCGCCGTCTGCTCCCCCGAATCCTCCCCACCTCCGGCCGTGGACCTCCCCGGTAGAAGCCCCGGACTTCAGGCCACCCTGGGTGGGGTGCGGAGAGTCTTGTGCAACCGCCGCGATTTCCTCATCCCGTTCCCCTCCTTGAGGTCTCTGGGCTCTGCGTTGCCTCGCCTTTTCCCCCCTCCCAACAATTAATTCGGTTTCCCTAATGAGCGGTCCCAGTGCGTGTGGCCACAGGGGACCTACCTGTTGGGGAGGGTGTTGGGAGTGGAACTGCAAAGGGAAACGGAGTGTTGGTATGTTGATCTACCACCTAGGGCTGGCTCTTCCCCGATGTGCTGCTTTCGAGGTGGAGGAGGATAGAATCATAGAATAGTTTGGGATGGAAGGGATCTTAAAGATCATTGAGTTTTATCCCCCCTGCCACAGGCAGGGACACCTTCACTAGATCGGGCTGCTCAGTGCCTTGTTCAGCCTGGCCTTAAACAAAAAAACTCTAAAACCAGAAAATTTGGAGTATTAAATGTAGCCGAGAAATGCTCCAGTGAGTGCCTCCTTGCCAGCCTTGCTCATTAAAGTGCTTATAGTGCGAAAGGACGGCTTGGCACACGGAGGAAGCTGCTCTATACTTCAGGAGGCTTCTGCAAATGAAGATTGACACATCTTGGTTAACTTCTCCTAAATATGGGCATTGATGGCTTCCTGTCCCTCCTCTGCCCTGCCTTGATCACCAGCTCTCAGCCCTTTACCTTCTGCCTGGCCTTTCCTGCTCGCAGCAAGTTGCCTCCTGTTCAGCACCAACTTTAGAGCCACCCTTGTGTCTGTTCTGGCTTCCATCCATCCATGAGGCTGCGCTTGCCTCGGGCTCTTCAGCCCAAGCAGGAGCTTGGGAAAGCCTGGTATCTTCTGCAGGAACCCTGGGGTGAAAACACAATCCTCCACTTTCATCGTGGCATTTTGTTGCACTGGTGGCTGTGGGATTAGAGCCCACACAGGCAGGTTGCTATGCAGCTGGGAGCTTGGGAAAAAAAAAATAAAAAAGGATGTGGGAGAAAAAAACACCAGACTAGACATCTTAATTCAAAATCAGACAGTTGCACTTTAAAACAAATCCATAAAGTTGACTTTGAGGATTGCACTGTGCTTCAGAAGGGCTTGCAGAAGTGTTGTACAGCTTCAGCTCCGGGAAGGCTTCAGGGCAGAGAGGACCAGATTTTCAGGGCAGGAGGCTGGAGATTGCCAGACCATGCTGTGCTTAGAAGGACTAAAATGGCTTCCCATACCTAAATGTAATATGGATGATCATTTAGAACATTCTACTAATGTTGCTGGAGTGCCACCCAGCTACATAATGGTTCTCAGGCTGTATTTAAGGGAAAGTGCTAGCAAGCTTAGACAGTGTGTTGTCATCAGTAATTTGGTTTTTAAATCATTTTGCAGTATTGCCAGATCCTTCAGGCATAAGATCTGTATCTATTTTCTTACCACCCGAGAGCAAAATCTGTCTTGCTTGATACAAGTATCTGGTGTCCGTAAAGACCTCAAAGCCTGGAGAAACAATCTACTACTTTCCTTCCAGCCTTTCACCATGTCTCTCAAGGATCATCTCATCCACAATGTCCACAAACAGGACCAGAGTCATGCCCAAAATAAGATTAGCGTGGTTGGTGTGGGTGCAGTTGGAATGGCCTGTGCTATCAGCATCCTGATGAAGGTAAGTGTCAAGCCTGAGATGAAGCAGCACAGTTGTGTTTGTCTGAAGTCTAAAAGAGAGGCAAAAAGTAATCTCACTTCCTGGACTAATTGAGCTCACAATAAAAGATGAAGTTTTGGTTGAACATTCCTTTGTTTGGTCCTGAAATGAAGCAGTGATCGTCAAGCACTTGACAGAGAACAAAATGTAGTTTTTCCTAAACCAAGTTCACCCCAGTATTACACAGGACATTCTCTCTGTTTGAGTTAAAAGCTGCATTTACTTTGAATGATTTCTGGACGCTGTTCTAAGAAGCCCCCTAATGCTTCAAACATACAAAAAGCCTAAGAACCAAGGAGTCACTTTACCCGAAGAAGGGTATGCAGTGGCATATTCTTTGCAGTGTGAACTCAAAAAAACCCAAACAAACAAAAAAAATCAGCCCAAGACACTCCAAATTACTTGTCTGCTTCATTGCACTATTGTAGTAAAATGCAAGTAAATTGTTACAGATGAGCAACATTAGCTAAGTAGATTGCTCTTCTAAAATAATTGTAGCACATAATTGAAGAATGGCATTCTTTGCTCAAAGAGGCAATAAAATTAGTATTTCATCTTGGTCTCTTTAAGGATTTAGCTGATGAACTGGCCCTTGTTGATGTTGTAGAGGACAAGCTCAGAGGAGAGATGCTTGACCTACAGCATGGCAGCCTCTTCCTCAGAACACCGAAGATTGTCTCTGGCAAAGGCAAGTATTGGCTCTAATGGTCTTATTATTTCCAAATAGAGATAGCCAGTTCAGATCTCAAACTGGTGATTCCCAAGTCTAGCAGTTAGCCTGACCTCATTGTTAGGAGGAAAGCTAATTTAACTTCTGTTCCTGTGGTCTGAAATATTATTCATTTGTTAGTGCTTCATATGCTCT
The DNA here is from genome assembly GCA_013400935.1 of Turnix velox. NCBI lineage: Eukaryota > Metazoa > Chordata > Aves > Charadriiformes > Turnicidae > Turnix > Turnix velox. The sequence goes on from VZTY01005751.1 coordinate 477,662, forward strand.
ATTAGGGCAAGTCCAACTTGGAATCCTCTTCCAAAGTTCAGCACTCAGTGCAGGAAGATTGACTTCTTAAGTGCTCCTGCACCTTAGAGAATATTATTGCACAGCCAGTAAGCCAAATGAATGTATTACTGCTTTCTTCTTGGCTATAAATGTCTGATAGATTTAAGTTTATTGGCAACCTGACTATGCCAGTTAGTTAATGTGCAGCTCCAAAGGTCACAGGTAGTAGGTTATGATGGCAGGGCCTTTTTCTTCTTCTATACAGCACTTGGACTGGGTGCTGTCCTGACTGCTTCCATTGTATCTGTGTAAAAGTATGGAATACCACTGCCTGCATTCTGCACTTTAAGATTTCTACATGCCCTTATGGCTGCCACTTTGTGGCAAAGACCCACAATCTTGAAAGAAAATTTAACTTTCTATAGAAGCAAAGTTTAGGGTAACAATTGCCAGAATTTCCACGCATGCTTGAAAACTTTGGAACTAAGAACATATGCTCTGAACCACCTGTAGAAAGAGCTCATGCTTGACACAGCCTTTTGTCTGCAGATTACAGTGTGACTGCACACTCCAAGCTGGTCATTGTCACTGCTGGTGCCCGTCAGCAGGAAGGAGAGAGCCGCCTTAACTTGGTCCAGCGCAACGTGAATATCTTCAAATTCATCATTCCCAATGTTGTTAAATACAGCCCTGACTGCAAGCTGCTTATTGTCTCAAACCCAGGTTGGTCTTGCATTGCCTTTGCATGAGGATTTGGCTTAGGGAATAGTGTTTTCTCTGGTGAGGAAGCATTAGTAAATTAATATTACCAAGCACAGGCTTTTAGAAAGTACTTATGCTACTGCTACATAATGACAAAGCAACATGTGCCAGCTTTCATCTCCACACTTAGCAAGCTGGTCCTCTAAGAAATAGATCAAGTTGCCTTCAACTTGAATCTTTAGGGGCCTTTTAAGTGATCTTCAGCTCAGAACATGCCCAGAGGCACTGATAATTGCATACACACCATTAGCAGCCTCTCAGTTCTGCTGCCAAAACAGTACTCATTAGCCCACTGTGGGCTTGATGCTCTGTCCCACACAACGAGCACACAGATGAAGTCCCTATAGATGAACATAAGATCCATCCTAGTTATCAAAACTTATGATCCACCTTGTTCTACTTACAGTGGATATTTTGACCTATGTGGCCTGGAAGATCAGTGGATTTCCTAAACACCGCGTTATCGGCAGTGGCTGCAATTTGGACTCTGCTCGCTTCCGCCACCTCATGGGAGAAAGACTGGGCATCCACCCTCTGAGCTGCCATGGATGGATTGTTGGAGAGCACGGAGATTCTAGTGGTAAGGGTGAAATCTGGTTGCTACACAGAACTTCTTCTGACACTTCACAAGAAATTGCTCCAAAAATTACAGTAAAACATTACTTAACTATCCAAGTCCTGCTTTAAATATTCTGCTGCACAGAGTAACCCTAGATGATCTATATTTGACCTGAGTTAAACTGCTTGGAAAAGGTCATTACTGTAACCAGAGAAGGCTAAAAATTTCTACGTTATTTCTGTAAGTCTCCAGAAATACAAACTGGAGAAGCAAGAGGGCAAAGTTCTCTGCAAGGGGCTCCCAAAGATTTCCACTAGATCTACTGGTAGTCACTTGGTTTTCTTCACTGGCATCTCTTGATTACTTTAAGATCTATAAATAAGAACTGAAGTGCAGAGGCAAGTCTAGAGGACAGGGGAAAGATCAACTTTCTCCTTGTTCAACCTATACTTTTTCCTGTTGCACTGTCTGCTTCCTGATAGTCAGGAAGATACATTTAGAACCATGCCTTGTTTTGAGAGAACTTGGCAAAATACTGTAATTTTGCCTCATGTTGTTGTTTCACTGAAGTAAAATAAAACCCTGTGACATCATGTATACATATATCATGTTCATATACTCCGAGGTTCTTAGCCCATAAATTAGATTGGCCTCATTCTATATTTAAAGCTGTATCTGAATCTTAGTGACATGCCTGTTGTAGATTAATTGTTAATCCGAGGAAGACAAAAGTTAAGTTTTCTTGTGGTTGAGGGGATTCTTTATCTTGTGATATAATTCATGTCTGTGCAATTCACAGTACCTGTCTGGAGTGGAGTGAATGTTGCTGGCGTCTCCCTGAAGGCACTTCATCCAGACTTGGGAACTGATGCAGACAAGGAACACTGGAAGGAGATCCATAAGCAGGTGGTGGAGAGGTAAATACTGATTTTATAATTGTTATTTTTTTCCAACATGAGAAAAAATGAGCAGCTATAGTAACTGTGAACTTTGGTATCCATACCTGGTTTCATAAATATTATAGCAGTCCAAACTAAATGTCAAAATGCAGACATGACAGAATTTGTAGTTCAGCTGGTGTCACTTCTTTTTTTAATGTGTAACTTTGTCTCTGCAGTGCCTATGAGGTTATCAAACTGAAGGGGTACACATCATGGGCAATTGGCCTTTCTGTGGCAGATCTAGCTGAAACTATTATGAAGAATTTGAGAAGAGTACACCCCATCTCTACAGTTGTTAAGGTGAGTGGCCCCTTTTTTTGTTAACTCTTGTCTTACTGAGAACTAAAAACCTCATGAGGACTTTCTACTTTAATTACAACTAAACTTTACTGAGTCTTCCTGATTAGACATGCAACAACGTTACCCTAACGATATCCTTACCTACTTTTCAGGGTATGCATGGAATAAAAGAAGATGTCTTCCTAAGTGTTCCTTGTGTACTGGGCAATACTGGCATCACTGATGTAGTGAAGATGATCCTAAAACCTGAGGAAGAGGACAAATTAAGGAAGAGTGCAGATACACTCTGGGGAATCCAGAAGGAACTACAGTTCTAAATCTGCCTGAGCAGTTCACTCTTTGCAGTTTAATGGGCTTAGTGGTTTGTCTTACGTTGCACTTTTCAAGTAGGTCAAATCTTTCAACATATGTATCTCAACCAGAACACACAAAAAGCTCAAATCTGAACAAATTGAGTTTCCTCAAGATAGCATTAGGCAACTGTTCTAGGGTTTTCCCTGTTTAGACACCCATGTTCATAGCCAGAACTAGATAGCCCAGTCAGTCTTGTATAGTGACGTGGTGTGGCAGAAATCCAGCATTCAAATCAGCACTGCCTAGAAAACCCTCTGCCTTTTTCCTCACCTTGTTTAATGTTGATCCAGAACAGTAACTAATTCTTACACAATGTGAAACCAAAGACTATTTTCTTGCAGTTAAAGGATTGTCAAACCAATTGACCAACTTTCTCTGCCAGCTGAATAGCTTCAATATTTCACTGTTGGTAGGTCCAAATGTATTTTCCTAACACTGCTTTGGAATTTTGTGTGTATTTTTTTAGAGAACCTTATTTTTGTGTACTATATCAGCCTAGATGTAAATTCATCTCCTAAGCACGTTTAAGAACTTTAAGGTTTCAGTATGCAACAAGACAGTGACTGTCCAACTGTAGAACCAGCTCCACCACCAAATAAATCACAAACTTATTTCAGTCTTCTTGTTTTCCTTTATAGGGCTTTGTCTCTAAAATGCAGCATCACCCTAACTCAAACCTCACCTGTGTAATATTGTTGCAGGCTCCAGCTGCTTCTGTACTGAACTTGGCTACTGGTTTTTCATTCCTCCCTTAAGACTATTGCAAAGTATTTAAATAAAAATTTGACTCCCATCTTAATACAAGGAAACAGGCTCTGTTGACATGTTAGAAATGTCAATATCCTTGTAGCAAAGGTGGAAACGTTCCAACAAAGGAAGCCTTGTACAAAAAAAAATCCACAGAGAAAGGAATCTTTCCCCATAAAGGATGTGACATCCATAAAAAGTCTTTTTGCCATGCAGAGAAAAGCAGATTCTCTGGAACAGCAGTCATGCATAGAAACAATGACCAAAATCCACATTAAATTAGGTATGGGAGAATTAACTATCTTCTCTGCCATTAATATTTTAAAACATATTTAATGACAATGCAGAGCATATAGCTTAACAAGTGAAATCAATTACCTAACTTTTTTAATATGGACTGCAGAGGCAGTACTTCTCAGAACAAAGCTGAAATTGCATATAAAGCTACTTCAGCAACAAATGAAAGGTTGTAGCCAGTGCACTGATTTCTTTTATATCCACATAAGAAAAATAACATCTGGGAAGAGAGCATTTGCTGTGGATGACTGGAAGGTGGTAAAAAGCCAGAGCTTAAAATTTTTACTACATGAAGTCTCACCCAGCTTTTTAATATGAACTCCAGTCTCTTCACATCCAAAGGCAACATGAAAAATCTCAAGACAAATTCTCAAGTTTAAGCCACACTAATTACTGCTCTGAGACAAGGAAGGTGGTTTCAAGCTGGCTTTGCTGAGTCAGTCTGCAAAAACAAATGAAGGAGGACAGCAGCATGAATCCTTACATTCCTCAAGTTGGGAGATGCTCAGTACAAGTTATGCTTTTGCAGAGCTAATGCGGTCGGAAGCCCTGTTTCCTGGGCCTTTTTCTGCCTGTCAGGCAGTGCAGCAGCCTATTTCCTGGTATTTTCCATTGGGAAAATGTGATGCACATCAAGGTTTCTTAAGGCACCATGACCTTCACTCCACTATGACCACTATCTGCTGGCAGAACAGGCAAACCACTAGAACAGTGACCAAGCTCACCTCAAAAAAACACTCCTCAGATGTCAGCAACTACATCAAACAGCAGTGCCCTGGAATTTTGAGTTCTATGCTCTCACTGGTTATAACAACTGAATTCCTACTGAAATAGGAATTTTTCCAGTTTGGGACACCAAAAACATATTCCAAATCTCAGAAGTAAGTTGAAGTTATCATTAAGCTGACACTGCATAAGCCAGTGTAAAGAATTGCTTGTAAAGAATGCAAATTGTACACAATTCTGTAGAGGAAGAAAATATGCAACAAGTTTTATTCAGCGTAAGTCCACCAGCACAAAGATTACAGGAGATAGAAAGTGCATTAATAAAAGCTAGTCTTTACCAAAAAGAAAATATATTATTGATTCAAAATATCTTACACGTGAATGATGTAATAACTTATTCTGGGCACCTACTGATTAAGAGAAATACCAAGAGGATGGCTGCTTCTTAAGGAAACCTAACTTCCCAGTTAAAGTCTGAGAATTTAGTAGAGATCACTGAGCCCAGCAGTCTTCCTTGCTTTCTGCATTAATGCCCTCAGCTGGAACTGCTTGCGAGACAGGAGACGTACATGCTGCAGAAAGAAAAAGTAACAACAGCTGGCTATTGGAAAAGGTTTGATGTAATCTTAATCATACTGCAATACACATTTTCAAAGCATGACACATTCCATGACTCAAATCTAAAGGATGTTAGTTTTTTGGAAATACTCACTACTTTAGTCTACACTAAATGGCATGACGTGCAGATGTCTACCAACTGCAATCACAATAGTATATTTTTTGTGATTTTAATTATTCACCCTTCACATACTCTTGTGAAAGAAAAACACAGTAATATATTCTCCAAGGTGAAGTCAGACTAATGCGCCTTCCACTGGGCAGAGATCATTTAATCAGATACCCAGATCTAGAAAGCTGCATAAGAAAGAAACAAAGTGTCTCTTCCCTACACACTGGATGTTAAAAGTAAAGCTTAGGTGGTAATTTGATGCTTCAATTGTCAGAATGAGGAAGGACTGGTAACTCTTGCTACCCAGCAGCTCCAGAACAGACTACTAACACTTCTGCATGCTAATCTTTCCAGAGCCAAAGACAACATTAATTACTCTGCCATACACAATCTGTAGGGTTTTATTCCAAATTTAAAAATGGTTTTAATGTTTTCAAAATAACAACTGATCTGTTTTTATTTCATGAGCCACCACATAAGCTCAAAATAAAGGAAGGCTATTAGATCTGACATTATTAAAACTTCATACACCACAAGAAACCTACCTTTAGAAAGACATCTAGGTCTATCACTCCACGTCTCAATGCTTCGCCAAGATAGAAGATGGTATCTTCAATTGCATTTTCCTCTGCATATAAGTTCAGGATCTGCTTGTAAAGAGGTGCTGTGGGAATAATAACTTCATCTATGTCATTATTTTCTGACTGACTTTCCATTTTCTCTAAGGCAGAACTCAGCTCCTCATCCTTCTTCTTCAGAAGTTCAATGTTCTTGTCAACTTCAGTCTAGAAAACAATGAAGTAGTTTGTTAACCTCTTAGGCCTGGAGAGCTGAATGCTTTCTTGTGATGCAACTGTCAACGTGAAAAATTCAATAACGTAACAGTTGACTCTTTATTTCCCTGCTCATTACCAATATACAGATTTCTTTTTTTTTTTTTTTAAAGGCTGTTTTAGATAATATTGGTCCATCGCCAATTTACAGTTGTAGAGAATGCACTCTAACTGTACTTAAGCATTCTCAAGGTAACACATAAAGAAAAATAACCATTTAAACTAGCTAAATATAGAAAAAAAATCCAAGCAAAAATAATTATTTTATTTGGAAATGTGTTTTTTGGCCTAAGTTCCGGTACAAGTTTTCTGAGTGCAATCACAGAAACACTTAACAGTATTGACAGGAAAAAATATACTGGCTTTACCCACTAATGGTAGCTATAATTTAACTATGTCTGTATGAAATGTACCTCCTTTTGCTACTTTTGAATTCACCTCTTGCTATTTTTAACATCCCACAGCTAAAACACTGAAAAAGACTGTACACCACTATTTCTCCACACATCACTTGAAGCAGTACTGAACTATCACATTGCACTCTCTCTTCCTACTGTGCTGTACCTTAACGATTTGTAATATTTTTTTAAAACTGTATCTGAGCACTAAGCTGGTTTCAGAAACTGTTAATCAAACCCAAAATCTCATTTCCAAGCAGTAATGAAAGAAGCAGATGGACTAAGCAGAAGATGTCTGGCCTTAATGAAAAACTGCAGGAATTTTTGAGCATCATGAGTGGGAAACCTAAAGGAAATGGTGCCTACAATCAGTGTCTTTGCACTAAGACACCAAAATGTTATCCATTATCAATTGCTGTTATACATTATTATACAGAAACCAAAACACAATAATTGAATCATCTCACAATACTGACATCTTTCACAGGGAGGATGATGAGAACTAATACTGTTCCGCAAATACTGAACATCTGTAAGATACATATAGGACACTGCTATTTCTGACTTGTTCCATTCACTCTGGACACATGCACCTCAACTGGGAAAGAGGATATATACTTTAAAAGCAACTTACTAGAAACTTTGATATTTCTATCATGCATAATAATTAATTAATCACTGTAAATACTCAGCCACGTAGCAGGGCTTCATCTCAGCTTACCACTTCTTGATCCAGGCGAGTTACCATCTCTTCCAGTTTCTGGTGTCCTTTCTTCAGGTCCTCTTCTGTGCGTTTCAAGGCATTGAGTTCAGCTTGTGCACGATCCATTTCTTCTTTCATCCGCCATCTCAGTTTATCACTGACTGCCGAAATAAGGGAAGCTCGAATGGTATCCTCACTGATAGTTCCATCTCTGCTGGGTCCTGCACAAGAAAAACAACAAGGAAAAAATTAACTCTGTTCTACAATAGCTTCAGGATAAAGCCAGTTTGGAAAAAAGTCTGGCTAACTTGCTGTATGTAGTTTACAATATGAGATAGTAAAATAAATTGGTTTTCATAATAATTTTCACAAGCAATGAAAAGAACACAGCGAGATTAAACAGATTAAGATGTGGATAAATAAATTTTCGGGTGCACATCCATTCATTCACTCTACCATTCCCATATTCACAATCTTACTTCAATATCAAAATGGACCAGCCAGTGAAATTTCAATTGGATTGTAACAACTACTAATACAGCAAGGATTATAACAGGTTTTGTGCCTAAATTTTTGAACTTTTACAGATGAAATCCAGAAACACAGTTATCAAACTTCTGAAGTTATTATGGCATTGAAAAAAATTACACAGTGAGAAAAGACTCATCAAGGGTCCTGTGAATCTCACATACCTAAAGACAAAATCACTATCACTAAAGTGTTTAGCTTTTCCTTCACGGAGGTTCAGGGAAGTGTCTCAAGTCAGCTGAAATCAAATCAACCTCTTTACCTTTCTTAAAAATCACAGGCCCTCAGAAGAAGGATCATAATCATAATAATTTAAAATTTGCAATTTAAATACAGTCGTTCAAAGATTGTTAATTTCAGGGTAAATGATACTAAAACAGTGGTAAATATATTTTTTAATATGTTACTGATAGTATACAAAACTAAGCTGTTATTAGCTACAAATAAGATATTCTTTCTACAGTTCTTCAGGAAAAGGGTTGGCTATTAAAGTGAAATTTCAGCATTACAGTATTCTGGGGATATCTTCCTGATAATCAGCCACAGCCCACAACACGGTTTAAAAATAAAAACTCTGGCTTTAGAAACAAGCCAGAGTGGGTAGAAAATTTAGCTGTTAGAATCTCATCACAGTTAACAAAATAAATCCACATGGAGTGCATAGTAATACTAAAAAATGCAAACTATTGCTGACAAGACTACGGATCTCAGAATCCTTAAAACATCCAGAAGACTTTGACTTCTCTTGCTAACAGAACAAGGCTGCATAAATTTGTTATCTCTACCCTATGCCTTTTACTTTATTCCTGTCCTCAAAACCTACACCGAGCCAGATATTTGGAAAAACAATGCTATGTAAATAACTACATGAAGGTGCACATCATGCTTACTAATCTACCAAATTCTCCTAAAATCAAGAAGATATCAGATTTTGATAATTACTGAAGTGTGAACACTTTACTTGCATACAAAATGCACTAGAATATTTGTATTTTATTTTAAAAAGAAAATTTCTACTGGAAAAAAAAAGACATTAAATCAACTTCTGCAATGATAGCCTTATGAACATGTAAATGTCTCAACATTTGATCTGATTTACAGTTCTGGCTTATGGTATTCACCCTGCTGCCAGTCAAAAAGGTAATTTTCAGTATTTGGTTACCTATCTACTAAAATAAGCAACACAAGCAGTCAAGTGGCACCAGACACACAAAACCCAGGGGTTCATCACTGCTGCTTCTTATGAAAAGAACTGTACTCTTCACACTGTAAAGTAAAACTGAAACCAAGTCAGTCAATCTATCTCTGAAAAAGAGTTTATTCATTGTTTATGAACTCATGTTTGAGGTAGACAGCTGTAAATGCACAAGTTCCAAATTAGCATGGTTTGACTTCACTTTAAGAACAGTATCAGCATGACTTCAGTCACTGTTTACATAATATAAAGAACCATACACTAGTTCTACATTTTTTCCCCCTTCATATGCCTCCCTCTGGAAAATTTTATACAAGGCTCAATTTAACAGTGAAGTAGGACAGAGAAAAAAAAAAGTAAAATCTCACTACATGTAACAGTGAAAGTTCATGCACACGTGACACAGAAAGTAAAAAGGTCCTTGAACATATCAATACATTCTAATACAGCTCCATTTGATTTTATGTATCTCCTTGAAGAGCATGAACTCTTAACATTTTATGTCACTTCCATAATTAGCTCAGCTGAGGGAAGATTTCATGGCACACAGTCGTTAAACCCAGAGCGCAATGAAACCCTTAACCTTTACCAGCGAGAGTCTGATTTCAGAAGTGACCTTACAGAATTATCTAAATAGTAGCTGCTACTAGAAAGCTAATTAATGGCACATAATTGAACAGAAAGAAAAAGTCTGATGGATTATTTGAAAAAACAGATATAATTTAAAAAATAAGATTATCTGATTGTTTTCATTTAATTCAAACCAGGCTCACTATAGGAAATACCTCACCATAACTCACACAAAACTCTATAGTTATGGCACCTGATAAACTCTTAAATAAACTACCATAATACAAAATATACCATAGTAAAAAAATCTGCATAGGAAATAAACATTTGCTGTTTTAAGAAACAGCAAAACTAATACAGTACTGTAAAAAATCTCACAGAAGAGTAAAGCAGAAGCATCTATATTCCTTTGCCAAGAGGTGAACTTGCCACATTCCCATTTGTGTCAATGAAAATTTCAAAATACACCAAGTTTTGTATGGAAGAGTGTACACCCATAATTGGGAGTTCACACATTGAATGAAGAACCTAAGGATGCACTTTTAAATTACCATGTAAAAGACTGCAAATGATCGATACTCTGAACCGGTTCACAAAAATGCCTATGTCCTTGCTGCATAACTGCTCCAAAAGGACTATTATCCAACTGGAAAGTTACTGCATCAACTTCCTATTTAACTGTATCATTTTATCACTGGTTTCCAATTCATTACATGTACTCTAAAAGCGAGGAAAAGTATAAAGTAAGCTTTTTTGCTTTGCCTGTACAGGGTCACAGAGCAGCACACTGGGAAAAAACACCCTGGATCTTGCTGCTGAAGGAAAGAAAGTAACAAATAGGAACCACTAAGAAGCAATACTGAAGGGTCTGGAAAAGAAACTCAATAAAAACAAAGCTTATTTCAAACCCATTGGAAACCTCTGCCTTAGAAAGCTACTGTTTTTGGAGCAGAGATAGAATAAATAAAAGAGTAAATCAAGTGAGTCCATACAATTATTTCATGAGGACAAAAGCATATTCATAAAAGAGAACAACACAGACAATCTGAAGTCACCCACAGTTAAAGAGTGATGAAAAAAACTCAAGGCAGTTAGTTCATACAGTGTTCTTTAAAATACTCAGAGCACGCACAATGCGTTACACAAATCCAGGAATTCATCAAACTCCTGAATGGCAAAGGACATAAAGATGTATTTTATTCTTCTTTTGAGTAACATTCTAATTGAAAATCAACACTTTGAAAGGTCAGATTAAAAACATTATATTCCCCTTTCTTTCTTCTTTACATGTCAGTTACAGAAGGAAGGTTCATTTCAGAGAAATCCTTTTGAAATAACTCACCAACAGTAGTCACAGGAGGCTGAGAAGGGTAGTATGGAACACTAGTGGTTGCTGGAAATGGAACACCACCCGGAAAAGGATAAGGATAGCTGCTTTGACAAAGAAAGATACACTGATATGATGTATCTATTTGTAAAAAATCACCCACACACATTATCTTTCTACCAATCATGTAAGCAGTTGTTCACATGATAAAAATGTTTGAAGTACAGGCCAAGTTGCACTTTTTGTTGTTTCCTGTTCACATTAACATCTTTCACCATTTATATTTGTTATGATTTAAAAGATACCATTTTATATGAAACCCTATCTACTTATTGCCTGGTCAATTTGAACTATTCCAAGTTTTCCTCAATCTCTTAATCTTGCAGTTTCTAATTTGCAATCTGAAAACCCAGAATTCTACAAAATAAATTATTCTAAATCCCAAAAAACCAATTTCAATTTAATAATTTTTACTAAGACAACAGTTAATAGATGACTGTTGAATTGCTTTTAGTAAACCTAAAAATGTTGTGCAAATTATGGCTGCAAGATGAAAATCCTCCACAAATTTTCAGTCCTGCTGTGGAAGATGAAGGAAAGCAAAAGCATTCACTGAAACAACTGTGAGATGATACAACATGTGGCAGTTGACAACACCTTTCTAAAATAGATTTGATACAAACTGAAAGGATGACTCAAATAAGTCAGTCCTATACTGACAAGCACCTGCATACACAGAGTATTAACCATGGCTATGATCCAAGCAAAAAAAAAAAAAAAGATAAAAAAGTGCAGTCTGTGTCTCTGCAGATAACTGTAAATTTAATAGATCCTAAAACCCGTCTGCTTATTTATAAATTGCATCATTATCAAAATAGGTCTTCTATTATTAAATTTTGTATAAACATCCAAAGCTCTTTAAATAAATCTGTCTAGGAGGAAAAAACATGCCGTAAGAACTTCTCAAAATTCCTACTTTTCACTTCATAAAACAAGACACTCCTCCTTCCTAATACTTACACAGCTTGAAATTTTTTTTACATCAAAACACCATATGCTACAGCAACTCATACGCTCCTCACTCAAAATCAGGACATTATGATATTAGCAAAAGCAATTAATTATCATGTGAAAAAATGTAGATGCACACTAGGAGGCAGCAACCGTCATCTTATTGTTTGGTGAGTCAAAAATACAAGTCTTCTGGAAAGTCTTTATTCCAAACTACTGTATAACATACTTGAAGTCTTGGTTATATATTAATTAAAAGCTTTTTGAAATAATTTTGTTCCCTTAAAATTCTTTAAAGTGTGCCCTGAATTAAGTCCAAAGATTATGTTGAGGCATGCAGTAACTGTTTTGTTCAACTGTTTTAAGTTGTTATTTATTCCAAAGCATATTAACAATGCTAACATGCGTATCATGTAAACATGTCAACCCTATAAAAAACTAATTGATAAATGCGTGAAACACAACATCTGCAAGATAGGTGATAATTTTCAAAATATATTTATCACTCCAGTATACCATATCGGAAGCAATACTAAGAAAGCCAAACCTTTCTCAAAACTCGCTTCCTTTTTTTAACAAGAATTCAGATTTCACTTTTAAAAAGGAAACCCTGCTAACACGTTAATTATACAACAAATAAACCATATGAAATTGGACCTAAGAATTGATACTATTCAGAGAAACTATATGGTGATGCTTTAAAGGATTTCTTACCTTGGGTTTGGAGTGCTTCCTGCTGGATAGGGAGATATTCCACCTGGAATGCCTGGCACATATGAAGCTAAATAAAAATAATAATTTTGAATTTTTTTCCTTTTCAATATATAGTTTAATATATTAGGATCATACTACTGAGAGGTACTTACGCAGCAGTTAAAAGTTTTACAAAATTATTATTGAACAACATAATGAAACAAGAAGAGAAGAAAAAAGTCATTCTATGGCCAAATCCTCTCAATAACAAGTACCCTGATCCTTGAACATTCCCACTTCTAACAACACTCTGGCACATTTCTCATGTTCTTGTGCAGCTTGGAAAGAGGGATACAGGTACATGATGTTCTCTGATAAGTGACCAAGGCAGCTGCTTCCCTTCAAAACACATAAAAGAACAACCTGCAGTAGACTTTCCCTCCACGTATTGACCAGTTACAATTATCTTTTTGTATCCAAGCACATTTTCAGAAAAATGCAGGCAAATTTTGCATTTCTAAGGATTTCACCTCTACCTACCAACTGTCTAAACTATTTTCAAGACTATTTTCTTCAAAGAGAGAATATGAGAACTGTTATTGAAGTCAATTACACATTTCCTTAGAACTGCCTAGGACATCTTTCACTGGATGCTTATTTTTTTCTTAATCCTTAATTACAACTATCCACTTCAAAAAAGTCCACGATGAATATCTGCACTAAGATGGATACACAATAAAAAATACCTGCAGCTAGGGAACTCAAAAATATGGCCTGTTAGTAAGAATGACACATCTGAAGAGTTGTCTCCATTATTTAAGTAACAGTAGAAAAAAAGTAAATAACCTTTCCAATGTCATTGTTCTCTACTCCCTAAGTAATGATTGTATAGTTAAAGTAGCTTCAGGGTAGGTAGACTTCACGACAGTTGGTTAGCTCTTTATAATCCACTAATGTTTTTAACCAGTAATTTCTGCCTCTTAGAAGATATACTTCAGGTATTTTTATCAGCACACATAAACACCTATGGCTTTAATAGCAAGAGCAGTAGCAATTTTAGGTTTCTTCTTGGAAATCCGACAATTGTATTATTAAAATTATGCTTTGAATATACTTATTATTTTAGTAGTATTGCATCAAACAGCCTTTTTTTTTTTACAAGAGGTGGGTTACCTGAATAATCTCTTACTAAGGTTTTTTCCAGTTGTTTTGTTTTGAGAGGCTTAAGGTGTGTAGGTGTTGCTTTACAAGCTTTCTTTTTCCCTCCCAAAAGCTGCTAAAGCAGGTCGCACACAGTCTTATGGTACAAGCAAATTCTGTGGCCAGCACTGTAGAAAGATATTCTGCAGCAGAATACAACATTTGCTGACAAACTACAAAGAACAACAAATCACTTTGGAATATTAATGAAAGTAATCATAGAAATTACCACTTACTAGTCGGTGGGCCTGTTGCCTGATATGGTGGGTAGCTTGATGAAGCAGTAGGCCGAGAAAAGACTGGAGGTTCCTCAGCAAACACAACAATCATGACCTGAATCAGTTCAAGCAAGTCTGACTGGGGCTATGAGGGTAAACAAATCACATGTTGATTTTGTTAATAGACAGTTCAATGATGACAAGAAAACAGTAACAATCTACTAGCTCTCAAAAGCAATCCTTTTGTATGTGTAAATACTAAAAATCAACAAGATATACGTGTATGTGATATATGTGTGTATGTATATATATTTAACTTCCTTTATAGACTTCTTTACAGACTGCAAACTCAGCCGGCTGCTATTCACAACTGTACAGCAAAATACAGCTGCAGTAGTGCTTACTCAGAATAAACTTTAAAATACATGGCTTCATATCAACTGTAGGGCAATAAATGACTGAATAGGGCTGTGCAATGATGGATTACAGTAATTTAAAAAATCTTAACTCTAGTCTCCAACAAGAAAATAGTACCGATCACCAGGTTTTTCAGACATTTCCATTTCATAAATTATATGGTCTTAGCTCAAGTTTAGAGCGGTGAAAATACATTCTAGCCTACTAAGGTGTGGCACAAATCTCTTTTAAATATCTAAACTAGATTTCTCAGTTTATAACTACATTTAATGTTGGCATGGTTTCCTTTCACTAAAACAAGGACAAATATAATCAAGGCAAGACCAGATTAAATACCTTATTTCTAGATTTTCTTAGCTCTATAATCTACTTATTTATTTTTACCAACCTCTCACACAATGAATTCAGTATCATCTATATCTTAGATAATCCTTTTGCTTGTGCAAGAGCTACATCCTGATCTGGGCAGTGACGCTTAATAAATTTATTTCCATTTTACAGAACTATGCATCATGTACCATTCTTCTGACCTTGCCAGCACAGTTTGTCTTCATTACATGTCTATGCTTTGGACAAAACATCTATGATGCTTGCACTGCTCAACGCCTTTATTTCTTGGTAAAGCAAATATATCCACATAATTGAAGCTCCAGCAATGTCAACATAAAGAAATCCAAGTACTCATACAAGTTCACTTTATTCAGAGGTATTAATTTCAGCCCAGTGATGTTTCACAGAATTTATGACTTCCCTTCTGTAAATATTGTTATCCCAGAGATCATCACATCAGCATCCTGCCCCTGCATACTATGCTGCACTGTATAGTCAGACAAACTGTAACTAAAGATGCAATTAACCAGGCCATGGGAGAGAGCATCCTGAACTTCAAGACACAGCAAATGACAAGCAGTTGTTTTCATTTAAAAAAAAAATTAAGATCTCAACTGAAGAGGATTACAGTTTTTGCTTAAAATGATACAATTGTATCTAAAGGAATTCAGACCTGAACAACATGAAGGTTTCAAGTTCGCCATACTTACATATTTCCACTCATGCAGATAAGGAAGGTATATCTTTCCATTTGCATCAACATGCTTCCCAGTTTTTATTGTCATAGAGCTAGTTGGTTTAACAAAACAAATGGGGGGGTTGAAAGGGTAGGTGTCCAGCAGCCACAAGCAAATTGGGATATTGTATGTGTTACCTAGAAAAGACATTTTGAAATATTTTCTAAGTTACTCCAGCTACAACTGGCCTCTTCTATCCACATTTATTATAAACTCCTAAACCCAGTAAACTCAATTGCACAGCAGGAGAAGCTAAAGCTGAAATCCAACAATAATATTCAAAAAAGAATTTCCAATATGGCCACAAACTGCACATTTCTCAGAATAAATTAGTTTTGATTTACATTATCATTTACCATTAATAATTAGGTCATTTGGTCCACAACACAGTATTATTAGACTTTAATCTGAATTATTATCTGCAGCAATAAATGGCAACACTCATTCCATTGAGAAGCTCTAAAAACACATTGCACTGAAAGAGATGTCAGAGACTGAAGAAGTTCAACATTAAAATCTAATTCCACAGCAAAAACAGGGAACAATTTTTTTTAAAACATTACACTTTAGACAAGTAAAGAGTTTCAGTAAAATAGTGATCACCTAAATAGTGAAGCTGGACTAAACCAAATCTAAATAGATGTAATTTGCAAAAATAACGGTGCTGATGATAATAATAAATGCATACCTCTGTAAGGCACAGGAATGGTTCCACTGAGGCTCATCAACTCCCTAGATGAGCCATCATTAAAAACTGTGGGGGAAAAAATAGTATTTTTAAAACAAACATTTGCTACATTGCCAGATAGGGTGTAAATTTTCAGATGTTACACACAAAGTCAGGTTCTGCTCTTCCTATGGTCAGGAAACTTCTTATGAATCACTTATTTCTGAGAACAGAGTGACTAATTATCATCAAACCTTCACTGCAAATAAAAGTGTTTCCTCGTTCAGAGACCAAGTAAAACACATTGCATTACACTGCAAACCATACAAATTCCTGCAAAGACAATGAAAACTCAAATTTAATCTAAAAAACAACTGTCATTTTAGGATAACACTGTTTTCTATAAACAGTTCAGTGAGAATACTGAAAATCACTGGGCTGTTGGCATTTATTATGTGATCGGTACAGGTAATTTAACTAAACAACAATACATTGAGGAGGAAGAAATGTGTAGCACTTGGCTCATTCCCACATCTCAGTCCTAGTTCACAAACACAGGAACCTAGATCTCAATTCACTGAGCTGCTGTATTTAGTTTTCTCATCCTGTCAATCCAATAGATTATTCTTGGATGAATGAATCAACTTCTAGTAGTAAGGCTTTTATTTTCTTCTGAAAGTTTCTAGTAATACATCAGAGTAGCTTATTATGAAACATTTCATACTAATGTGCTGCAAAAGCAGTAAAACCTGCTGGGACTAAACAGAACTATGTATTTTATTATTAATGTCAGTTTGAAAATCATCTCAATGGCAATAGAAGCATTTGTAAGTGGTTCAGTAGACAGACTTTTTCAGGCAGCTATGAGTTGGATAACACAAACTGACTTCTCCCAACAGCTCAAAGCTTGGTGCAATTCTGACCATTATGGCTGAGCAAACTCGAGATTCCAACCACAGTGCTGTCACTATCATTTCTGATTTCCCAGTCACTCCATGAACCTTTATTTCTGTGACAGCTGCCGGCTTGCAGCTGTTCAAGTTAAAACTAATTTATCTTTTACCCATCTATGGCCCCTCTTAATACTTCTCAACACATATTTAGAAAGCAGAAGGCTATAAAATCTCAGCTGAAGTTTAGTAACATAAATTAGCTCAGAGGAATCTCACAAGTAACAGAAAAAGATGATCAGCAGGAGCTACACTCAGCAGCTATACTGCCTCACCATATCTTGTGAAACCATGCCCTAGGCCTTTGGAGCTGTCCTTAGGTATAACCTTTGTTCCACACATTCAGATCCACTCAGAGCCTTTAAAATAGAGTAACAAATAGTAATTATCATCTTTAATTTACACTGCAAAAGTCCTCATATCAACTCTGTATATACTAGACCATATTTTCTTCATACTTTTGATGACTGACACCACTACTTATAATTATTTGTTCGTGGATTTTCAGTTCTTTCTAAAAAGAACTCTAAAAACATCTTCATATGACAGCACAGTTGCATTTCTAAGATACCAGCAATCTCAGAACACAAACTGATCTGACATCACTGAGTAGTTTACTAAAAGTTAAATGCTGAAAAATGCAACACCTCTTAGCAGATTAGATACACACAGTAATGTAAAAAACTTTAGAAATTAATTGTGTTTCTGAGAAAGTATTAATGTCAAAGATAAAGAAGAGAAACTCAGATTATGTCCTCTAGTCTTAACCTCCTTTTCCACCACAAAAACTACCAAATACATCTAAATCATCCCCAGTTCAATAATGATCATTTTCTCATGCACAGACTGACCATATGAATCCATGACAGGTTTGAGGTCCTTGTACTGAGTAATAACACTGGTTGTCTCCTGTATAGTTAGGTCTCTGTACTTATACTGGAAAAAAAAGAGAAAGATTGACTTCAGAGACTAAATTTTCAGCACAGTTTAATTTGGTTTTATTTTACCCAATGGACTGCATTTATGAGAGTTTACATTGATATATGGGTGTTCTTCTCCACTCTGATTTCAGCACAAGAATTTATTTCTCTGTATTGTTTCACTGATAACTGCCTATAAAACTTACCAAACTTTAACAAGGTCTTAATATGTTTTCAGCCTTAAAAAAGAGCCCATGTAACAAGTGATGTATGGGGAAAGTTACTGTATTTTCATCCACATTCTGGCATAACACAACAGTTTCTGAAACGTAGACATGGATCTTAAACACAATGTTCCTGATATACAGATCTGAACCTCACAGATAACCTTCACAGCACTTTTCAAAGCATCACAGCATTTATCAATCATTGACTGGTACTTTCATGAATTTTATCAACTAAAAAGCAGATGTTAAGGCATGATATAGCAGTAATACTACTGGTTTCACTTCCATCTTTTATCAGGAGCAGCTCACAACACAGATACAGTGCCACAAATAAATAGCTGTAGAACTACAATTCAAAGGCAATAAAGGACAGTACAGGGCTGAATTACCACATGGTGCCACTCTTAAAACCTGCAGACCTTTCTACTAATAACTACCATTAAAATGAAATCTCATAATGTCCTTTGACAATGTTTCCATTGTGATAGTTTTTTTTAAAAAATTAAAATCATTACAATCTTCAGATGTCTTAAGGAACATAAACAGATGACATTCCTTCGTTCACTCATGACCAGAAGTCAAAGGGACAAACACAATGAAATGTCTGATACCCAAAGCATGCAGATATTACCAACATCTGAACAAATTAATGTAGACATTATCCAAGAGCAAAGTTTGGTGCCACCACTAAAGTCACCTTTGTTCTAACACTCATGAGTTGTGAAGCTCAGAAACTATGTCTTGCTCCTCTTATCCACAGAGACTGATGAGAATGCTACTCCTGGGTGCAGTAATACATACATGGAGCAGAGATGAACACATCATGCTGTCTTCCAAAATGCCACCTCAGTCTACAAAAATCACCTGCACTTTGGGGGATGCTGTAACTTATCCTGAAATGACCAAGGGCAAAGAGCCATACAGTCAGTCTGCAAAATGCTGGCCTCTGGGAAAGAAAGCAATCCCAGCAGGGTTTGCTATGACTCTAGTGGGAATCCCTGCATGTGCAGGGAGGCATCTGCATCAAAGTCAACCAGACAGAGGGAAGGGCTACAGTAAACCATCTTACCCTTCTCTGGAAAGTGAGCACACAATTGGGTGTGTGCAGGAGGGGCTTGACAGGTGAGAGAGGACTTTCCTGGCACTTGAATACATTCCTCCCTCCTTCTCTAAAACCCACCAGTGGAAGTGAGAAACACAGCAGGCATTGCCAGAACACAGAGACACAGGTCTGTGAAAGTTTGTCTAGACCAGCCACAGACTGGCAGCACATGCTCACATCACTGCATGTGTTACTAGAGCACAAATCAGCGAGTGTCAACAGCTACTTAAAAAGAGAACTTCTTAAAGGAATGTAGCTTATAGTGTAGGATACAGGCTCAAGAAGATTGGCATAATCACTATTAAAAATGAACAGGCTTCCACAAACAGAAGCTTCTATCAAGCACAAAGAAACAGAGTATGGAAGGAATCCAAGTAAGGATTTAACTCCACTTTTGGCACAGGAATCTCAAGTTGGTTTAGTCAAGAAATAAATGAAACATCTGCCTGCTCAGCAGACATACTGGGAGTACAGTTCACAGTCACTGACAGTGCAGACAAAAAAACCAAATCTGGTCATCTGGGACACTCTCAAAAATTGGGCTAAACACCTGAAAATTGAAAAGCATTTTCATGTATCGCTTAAAACTAAGAAACAAATAGTTGCAGTTACACTGATTTATGAATAATTACTTAGTAGAGATGCACCTGTAAGTTCCAGCTACCATCACAAGCAAAATTAATTGCTACATCAGCTATGAATATCAGCACTTAGATCCAGGTAACTACAGAAGATCAAAACTCTGTATATTTAAATGAGATATGAAATAAATTATACCTTATGAGAATGATGGTTTCTCTATTTATATTATTTAACACAAAAACATATTCTTTTGAGCTTATTATTTATTTTTTGATTCTAAGAAGGCAAAAAAAGATTACCTTGTAAGTAGTTAAGCATTTGCACTTACAATCTCTTTGGAAAATATAAGATCCTTATGACTTTTACAAATGCAACTAAAACTTGGTAATTTAAAGTGTTAATTTCTAAACTCTCTTCCTCCTCCATTCTCAGATGAAAAATGCATCTTCTTCATTTAATGTATCAAGAAATAGATCACAGGGAGATGAAGCTTTTCAGGATGAGACAGCAGGTAAACCTGAAGTCAAATGAAGTGCTTTGATGTTTAGCCAAACTAGGGCTTAAGTCTTATGTTTTCTCACACACAGAACTATTCAATTAGTGGAACGTCACCAAACATCTCTCTATAGAATAGAAAGTGTAACTACTTTTGAAAAATAAATTAGCAAAATAGTAACTTAATTGTTCATCAGCTATTTTCATTGTATTTTCAAGTTATGATAAAAAAGGAAAACAGAGATATGAAATGGACAAGTGTGGGGGAAAGAGGACAGAGGGCTGCCTTAAATTCTGCTTCTTCTGTGGCAATAATTCACTTAGGGAAGACAAGTGCATGCAAAAAAATACTTATGATTCCATGCAGGTAAAAGATCCTTTATGAAGGTTTCTTCAGCATTGATCAGATCTTTGTCTACTGTATTTAATTTTAAAATTGTGCAAATACAGTGAATAGATGTTGTTCAAAAAGTTCCCCTCCAAAAACCATAACTCCCCCTAAGTATTCAGCCTCAGGGGTTCTCATTTCAAGCTGCTGGACAAAGCCCAGTTTTCACCTCAAGAGTTGCACAATGACAGATGCATCTGTAAGATATCGTGATTAATGATTTACCTTCCAAGTTTTATTATATTTCCTTAAACAAGGCTGAAAAAAGAAACAAGAACCCAACTTCTATCCTAGTCGGTGAAGTTTAACTGGTCTCCCACCCTCATTTAACCGGTGCAGCAAAATGACACTGAGTAGCCCAGCAACCCTCACTGAGCCCTGATCCACCTCGGTCGGCAAATGGTTTCTATTCAGCATTTACCAGCGGTAGCCGAACCCAGTGCTAAAGTTTCGTAAGACTAGAAATAACGAGGTGTATTTTAGGATTTCGGTGCTCCGTATTTCCCCTTCACAAACTAACCCATTTTACAGCCTCCAGCCACAGCCCTTCCACCACCGCTTCGCTAAGCCATCAACACAATCCCTGCTAGCCCAGGACAAAGCCGTATGCTGGCCACTGACAGCCCCCGGGGCACGGGGAACAGCTACTGGGGGGCAGCGCCGAGGGTGAAGGGGACCCAGGAGACCCGATGTCACTGCCGCAGGCCAGGTCCCCGCCGCCCAGCCCCTCACAAGGGCCACATCCCCTTTCGGCCCAGCCGGGTAGGCGGAGGGCAGGGCCTTTCGGTGTCCCCGGCCGCGCCGTTACCTTGGTGAGCATTTTCTTGAGCTGACTCTCGGAGACCGCCATGGCGGCCGGACCCTCCTCCGCCCCCGGTGCCGCCGCCGCCGCTACGCACCGGCCCGGTCCGGCCCAGCTGCCCCTGCATACAAACAGGAAGCGGCTTTCGGCAGCGACACCCACTTCCGGCTGTCCCTGACGGCACTTCCGCAGGAGAGGAGCGCGTGCGGTGACGGCAGTTCCGGTGGGCGGGGCGGGTCGTAAGGAAGCCTGCCCGGAGACAGCGCTGCCAGTGGAGCGCTCTGGTGGCTCCGGCTGCGTCACACACAGCCCGCACAACACAGACAAAACGCTCCTTGTGCCTTTGGTCGATTAAACCCCCCCTCTGTCTGGGAGTTAATTTCCCCACGAGGAGAGAAGCTCTGGTTATTTTTGCAAGGAGTAAGACACAAACACAGCAGCCATGGAGCCACAGTTACTTCATAAGTATCCATCGTCCCCGGAAGGATCTGCAGTTTTTTATACTGCAAACTATGCATTAAAAAAACACAGTAAATAAGACGCCCAAACTATTAACAGGAGAATAAATGCTGTATTTTTCCAAAGGAGGAAAATTAACCAATAACCAAGTTCCAGCAATTGGTTTGGGTGTTGTTTTTACTTTATAGCAGCAAAGTTGGTCACCAAAAAAACACAACAATACCCAAGTTCCAGTGATTGGTTTGGGTGTTGTTTTTATTTTCATATATATATAGCAGCAAAGTTGGTCACCTACAGCCAGCACTAACTGACCACCACAAAGGAGGAAATTTGAGTATTCCATGAAAAAAAAAAAATTAAGAAAAAAATTTTATTTGCTGAAGGTTTTTTTCCAGTTTTACCTTCATTCTGAGAACAGTATCAACTCAGATTTCCCTGTAGGTCTGGAATGTGGTGAGGCATAACCAGAAGGCACAAAGGAATAGTTTTTTTGCTCTGCAAGACCCTGCTTTTGCTTGGAAACCTTCAATATTTCACAAGTGACTCCTCAAAACATAAACGTGGTAGATGTTCCAAAGCCAAAGCAGCAGGAGTAGAGCCCAAGTCTCTCCTGTCCGCAGTGTGATGCTGAATAAGGGATGAATACAGCCTTTTATCAGTGCAGTCAATCAAGATGTTAGATCCCTTCCCCACAAAAAAACCCTATCTTAAACTGCTGCTTTTTGATTTATTTAAAAATCTATGTCCTGCTTTTTCACAGCATCTTCAGCCTGCCCCAAGGAGGGTTGCAGGTTCTGCTGCCTTCTCAAGCTGCTTCTCAAGCCAATGGAAAGCTTTCTGACATTGCCTTGGCTTTGGATCAAGGTCTGAAGTTTCAGATACTTCTGCAATGCTTAACCGTCAGATACAGCTCTCTATTAGCAGCCCACTCCCTGCACCCGTCAGGGAGAGCACCTCTGCCACAGCTGCAGAGGCTAAGAGTCTGTGTGTGACTACTGAGAAGATGCTTTAGCACTCTCCATGTCCTTACAAAGTAATAGCAAACAAGTCATGACTAGAAAGCCTCCCTCAGCCATCATTAACCACGTATCAGACATTATAGCAAGTACTTCAGGTTTGAAGGGCACTGCTAACATCATGTTTTTTGCTTTTTATCTCCCTAGTGAGCAAGTGGAGACCACTGACATAAAAGCACCTGTGACAGGCTTGAAAGATCAAGACACCCAATCATATCCCTCCTGGCCCAAAGAGCTGCCTAGACAGTGCCCCTGAGAACTGCCCCTGACAGTGGTGCCTAGACAAGCACTAAAAAACCTGGAGGCAGAGTACTTGCTGGCTGGAGTTTCTGCAGAGCTGTGCAAGCTGTGTCCTAATGAGGTGCAAAGAGCTAAGAATAACCCAAGAATCAGGCTATAATTAGCAGCAAAAAGCCATGAGCAAAAGTCACCTGAATGTAGGTGAAACATTCTTGTGCCTCACCCTCCTTTGGCTTCCCAAATTGCACATTTCAAGTAGAAAATTATTGCGCAGAGTATTATTAACTTTAAACCAAAACTGAAAAAGCACTTTCTGAGAATAAAGTAAGAAAGCATTCTTGTTTTATATATATATAGAGTGCATATATACCAAGCAAGCCTTTTTGCTTAGTGAATCTCAGGGTTTTGTGAGCAGGTACCATGGCTTCCCCTGAGCTTGCTTACAGTTTCAGTTGTTGCTGAAGGTCATGAATTGACCCTGCACTGCTTTGCAGTTTCTCTTGTACTAGTGAATCTTCTTCCAGTTTGACCATTTCCATCACTCCATTGGTCCCAAGAATGCAGGGCAGGCTTAAGAAAACTTCACTGTTTATATTGCAACATCCCTGAAATGACACACAAAGAACATTGTCACACAATTCCTTGTCTGTGCTCTGAAGCATGGAACTACACAAAAGAACTTCTTTATTTTAATTAGCAAGGATATATCCACTATATGGTATGTTGTGTATAAGTTGAATTCCAGCTATTTTATGTTCTGTGCAATGAGTTACTGTACACATGTTATTGCAATGTACACCAAGCTATATCTGGAGGGGTTTCCCAATATAGAGATGCCAGGCCACTACAAAGCAGGCAAAGTTTATACTAATAAATGTTCTTTAACCCACCTTCTTAGGAAGGAGAAGCAGTGATACCTGATAGTAATGTAAAATTAGCTCTTTTAGGACAGAATGAAATAAATTTTAAAATGCAGCCAAAGAGAGCTATTCTTCACATGCTGATGCCATGCTAATTCTGTGAGAGCCTTCACTAAACTGTAAATTCAAGCTTACACGGTAGATTTTGGTTCTTTTTAGGATCCATATGGTAAATTTTACTCTGTATTTCCATTTAGCTCATAAATTATTTAAAACATCATGATAAAATTAGGTTTATATCTGTACTTGATAGAATAAGCAGCCTGCTCAACTCCCCTGCACTGGGACATATAAATCATCCTTCTGAAGCCCATAAATGACAAACAAATGTTTCTACAGGGGGTTTTGCCTCATATGAAATGCCTTAATACTTCAATGAAGCCACTAATGATAAACTTTAAACACAGTTCAGTCTACAGTTTTAAGTCAAATACAGCTTCATAATCATCTCCATGTAAAGTATCAAGAAGTAGAAAAACAGCTGTTTCAAAACTGGTTAAATAAAATACTGTCAGAAAATGCATTTAATACTTTCATAAAAAATACCAAGATCTTGTGGCCCCTGCAAAAATGTATGTTCAACACTGAGCATTGAGACACTGCAACACATGCATTTCTCTTCATTTTCCAAATCCAGTAGGGGAGCTGGTCAGCAACCTTGAACGTTTTATTTTCCCTCTGGACTCTTGTATTCCAGGGAGAATAACTCACTTTTAATATTTCTTTCAGATTAACACAGTAATTGATTTTTGCCCATTTTTGCATTAGAATTGAAAGCTGATGTAGGAAAAAAGTAGCAGAAATGGCAACAATTCTTAACAGTTGCTTTGAGATGTCTGTGCTGATAAAATCAATGGTCATGCTTAGTACAAATAATGTAATTACAGTGCCAACTAAAATACATTAATAACACATTTACCTTTGCCAAAGTGGATACAGAGTGAACCTTTCTTTTATCCTTCAGTATGCTGTCAGTCAAATCAGCAATTGAGAGCCCAACAGACCAAGATCTCTGACCTTTTCCCTTCAGAAATTCCATAGCTCTAACAAACCAGAAAAAGGAGAAAACCAGGATGTTTAGATTTTAATTATACCTATTTTGGCTTATATGTAAAATCCAAAAGACAAATGGAGTGTACCACATCAGGTAAAGTGTACTGTAAAAACATTGTTTCCTGTTTTGGAAAACAACAGAAGGGAATTAAGAACTGCTTTAATGAATTTCTTTATGTACGTTTTACTCACACTAATAATAATTCTCCTTTCTGTCAAGAAGTGTAACTGACAAATGGCTAATTAAATCATGTAATCTCATCCAAACTTGTGCTTTGCTTTGAAGTAAATTGCTTTTACACAAGCTCTGAGAAAAGTGTATCAGAAGACTTTTCTACATTTAAAAAAACCCAAAACCAAACAAAATCAAACTAGTAGCTCTAATGTTCTAGTGTATATTCTACAAAGCTTGTTCTATCCCTTGATCATCACAGGCACAACATTATTAAGAACTTCAGAAAAACAGTGGGTGTATACACATATATAAAAATGCATGACACCCAGACCTGTAATTTGCTACAAGTTCAACACATCAGCATTTTAGAGCAAAATTCCTTCTATTCATAAATAGCTGATAGAAAAAGCTCTGCACACAAGTGCCTAAAAAATTAAGATTATAATGGCATTACCTGTTAGCCACCTTTTCCCTTGAGTTACGAGCAGCCATTTCTTCTGTTTGATTTGCAATTAAATTAGAGCTGGTCCAGGACAGTACTAAATAGAAACAATCAATGTTTAAATGCCCATCTAAACATTGACTAAATAGCTATCAGGTAAGAGAAGGAGAAGAAAAAAATAATTTTTAAATTAATTCAAGCTTTCCAAACTTTCCTTCCCTCACAACAGCCCGAGTAGCTGATGACCTTTTAAGAGACAAAAGGAAGTAATACACAACAATTCTTACATGGGCAGTAGCAGACCATTTATTAAAATGCATTTCATCCCTCTTTTAGCTATATTGTTATATAAATAAAAAGCATTTGAGGTTGCATTACTGTTGTGGCTTTTTTTTTGTTTTATAGGGTGCTTTTTTTCTGTGGGGTTTTTTTTTCCAGTTTTGGGCACACACCAAAATTTAGAACAATTACTATAAAAATCTATCATTCTGCTTATGACTACCTTTATTATTTTTCTCAGTTATTCTTTCATTACTCTATTACTTAAGCATTGACAGGACATTATATACTCACAGTCATAATACAGAATCACTTTACCTTTGTCTTCCCCTTGTTCACCAATAATCCAAGCATCTTTTGCCAGGGCCTCTGCTTTCAAGAGGTTTGTCAGAATATGCTGAAATCTCTCAGTATCTAGGTTGGCACCTATTCCAATTACTCTGCTTTTGGGAAATGCACTCAGCTTCCACGACACGTATGTCATCACTTCAACTATATGTAAAAGAAAAATGAGCTGACAATGAAAGACCATTCAAAAATCAACACAACAAATGAACAAATTCAAACAATCACAAAAAACTCAGGACCTTTAGGAAAGGTATAAGCATGTAAGAATGTATCAGTAATTTATTTCAACTTAAACCACCAAGTCAGGTGGGGAGAATGTGAACACAAATCACAGCCCAAGTAGTTTTAAGAGAAGTGAAACTTCATAATGAGTCACCATGCTTCCCTCTACTGAAAATAACACGTCTCTAAATTTAATTCCATCAGTGCTTAATTTATTTTAATTTGGCAAATACTCTCTTTGCCATCTCCACTGCTCTAAATGATAGAAAGGTAAAGGAAAGATCTTGAGAAAAAGAAAAGGGCCAACTTCAGTGTGTTTACAGGACAGAGAGGTTCACACTTGTTTCCCTTTCAAGTAGTTTTTGCTTTGTCTAAGTATACAGTATCACTGATCAAACTGATTTAAATCTTTCACCAAGACACAGCTACGGTATTTACTATCAACACTGTTGTACCTATATTAGTCTGAGTCTGATCATAGACCACAAAACACACATGCACTATCCTTATTTGCCAAGGAGAAACTTACATAAAAGTCGCAATTGACAAGAGCCAATGGATGCTAATCTTGTAGCAAGGTTGAAACTATGTACAGAAACAGGTAGAAAGACATATCTTTTATACAAAACAAAGACATACTATTTTCTTTTACCTTGGTAAGAGTTAAGAAAAAACCCTGAAAGACAGTGTCCTGCTCAAAGCTGAAAAGGAAAACATCTTTCAGAGTAGCAAGACTTTTGACTAAGTGGGTATATTAAGCAGCAATATATTTTTAAATCAGGCCAAAGAGAAAGCAGTTGACAGAAAGAGCATTAGGCAAAGCACCAACACACCTGGTTGAGAAGCAACAAGGAGAACAGTGTTCTGGCTGTAGTGTGATATTGCTGGGATAATTCCTCTGAACAAATCCACATTGCTTTGTATGACATCAAGATAAGTCTGAGCATTACCCAGAGAATTGGCTGTAAGTACCACAACTTTTGAATCAGCTGAAGCAGAAAAATCTGAAAATATAAAGAAAATCTGGTTTTAAAATTTATGTCATTCTACTGAGTTTTGGATGCATAACAAAGATCTGTCCTAAAAGTGGAACTGCAACATTCAGCCCATTAAGGAATTCTTTCCCTGCTATCTCCCCCACTGTGGAATTTGGCGAACTTCCACATAACTGTAAAACACAGCTCTCCCACAGAACTACTTTCCTGTTTCATAGCTGGCAAACACAGAAAGCAGACTGCAATCTGTCCAGTGTTACAAAGCAGAGTCTGCAAATCACGTAGATGAGGCAAGTAAACTTTTAGAAGTTTCCTTGTCAGGTGAGGAAAAAACTCCCAAATAAACAAAAAAACAAACATAAAAAGGCCTCTTCATTTTTTGCCAATTTTTGAAGAAAGGGAAAGATTTACATTCCTTTATCTGAGGCTTTGATAATTTTTGAGCTTATAGCTGAACAGAAAGTGCTTCAAAAGACCATTCAACAATTCAAGTAAAAAATAGGTATTTATTAGCCCAAGAAAAGACACAACTTCACTTGCTGCAAGTCAAAGCTGCCTTGAAGAGATAGACCTGAATATCTGAGTACCAATCAGGTAAGCAGCCTAAACATAGTAACAATTTGACTGTCACACTACTTTTGGAACCAGCTGAAGCCAAAGCAGAGGCCTAATGCACTGACAAACTGGAAGGATACTGAAGATGATGTAACTTATAGCAGCTTGCCACAGATGCAGTTATAAAGGATTCTAAAATAACAGGTGGCAGTGTGGATACATTTTGTAATACTGTAACACTACTAATGCTGCAACAGTACACAAGATTTCTGTATTCCAGCTAAATGTAAATAGGTAACAGGTAACCACAGAGACACAAACAACAGATCTGTGGTACCAGTTGCACAACCAGGTTCCAGGAAAACAAAAAGAGCTAGCAGTAAAACCTGCAAGATAAGATCAAAAGACAGAGCAGGTGCAGAATAAGCAGGTAAGATGCTTGCTGGAACCATAAAAAGTGCCCAAAATAAAAGCAATAAAAGCCGCTTCCCTACTTTGCCCAGAAAAGATGAAAGGAAAGTAAGAAGATATGAAAAGGCAACATCTGTTTTAAAAGATGGCCTATATGCCAGAACCTCTGTATCCCCCCAGGTGTCCCCATTAAAAAGGACACAAGTACACACAATACAGTACTCGATCCCACCTCAGCAACATCTGATACCTTTGCTGATCTCCACATTTGGCAGAGCAAAGATCTCCAAGTCCATGGTCCCTCCTTTTGCTGCACCTTCAGAAAGATCTAGAAGAACCACCTTGTTTGCAGCACCCTGTATGAATAACAGGGTGAAAAATAAAAACACTAAAAAACCAGTATTCCACCGGTTACAATGTTAGTTGTACCATGTACAAACCAAAAAAAATTTGACCAATATTACTGTGAAATCACAAGAATCTACTTTAGTGAGTTTATTGGAAAATGACCTCTTCAGAAACAAATCAGAAACTTGTGGAACTATCTCTGGAAAGTTATGGATGTTGATTTTGCTGTCTACACTTAGTATACAGCTTTAATGATGTATAGACCACCTACAGGCTATCCCTTCCCAAAGGATTAAGAGATCCCAGTTGTAAAAGACCACCCTTTAGGCGACAATCTTTAGTTAAAGACTTTCAAAATAACTGAATTCAATATTCAGCCCTTTGTATTTGAAAACTGACGCTTCTGTGTTAGTTGAGAAACTAACATTTCTGTGTGTTCATAAGGTAACCAAAGAGGCACATGACAGAAGCAATGACTTGGCTATTAAAACTGCTGAGTTATTTCTAAGTGTCAGACACCAAGAGTGAGTTTGGAAGCCATGCCATAAATCAAGTCTGATGCTATTTGTAATAATTACGCACCTTTGCTGCAACTGCTAATGCACAGGCAATGCCAAGATCTCCAGCTCCAACAACAGTAATTTTGTTAAAACATTCCTTGGTTTTGCCTCCACTAACTTCACTCTTTGATTTCATGTCAGTCTCTCCTACAATTAAAAGAAAACCACACAGTTAATTGCTGGCCTCCAATGTATCAATACAAGTATTGCTGCTTCATAAAGGAGCTGGCTGTACCAGTTAAACCAAATTACATCATTTCAATGTAGCAGTCAAACCTGACCACAGAAAATTCATCTCAATATGCACAGTACACAATACAAATATTCCTCTGGATAGGAATGTTTTTTCACTAAGCAGAGAATATGAGCACAACAATATCAAGAAGCTAGGACCCTACAATTAATATTCCCTTTGCTACTGTAGTAGGTGTGAATACACACCATGATCATAAAATTTGCAAAATGCTTCTTATTTTGGAGACGTGCAAAATGGAATTTGATTAAAATGGAGTGATTTGGAGTTGGCTAGCCAATACTGCTGGTAACACAATGATTCTCATTCTGATTGTAATTCACAGAGATCTTCAATAGAAACATCAAGACTGATTGCCTAGAATCACACATTGGTGTGTGCCCACACACATACGTGCATACAATTACCAGAAGAAACAGTAGGAAAGGGCTAAGGAGAAAGGTTTGCAATAGTTGCCACAGACCACCATCCATGACTTCACTAAAAGAAGGAAGTAGAAAAGACTGACCTGAAAAAAATGTGTTGGATTGAAGAAGAACAGGACTGGAGTCATAAAATATCCAAATATGGAAAATATGAGAAAGGGGAATTCAGCAATTTTGCTCAAGATAAAGTGATGAGATAAAGCAAAAACGCCAAATAGCATCCACTCCCAAAGGGTGTAAAACATAAGCCCAAAATCAACTTGTCACTTCTGAACAGGAAGAACCCAAGAAACACAGCATAGGCTCTAGAGCCAGCACTCCCTGTCCTCACTGCTCAATGTCAGTGATTAGGGTCGGATGGGTCTCAGGGCTTCAACCAGGGATGTCAGAGTGAAGAAGACCAGAGAGAATGAATGACTGTGTTTGGGTAAAACCAACATGTTTACTGAAAAGAAAATCATGAAGTTTTGCTGCAGTCATTTCCAAAAAGTTAGAATTACCAAGTTTACAGTATTTTCCCAGTCACCTTAAATGCAAACATACAAAATGAGTAGCTTATTCAAATATAGTCTGAGCTCTTCGTTTAAAAATAATCACTTTTGATTTGAGAAATACCAAACACAGTGAACATGCAAACACTAAAATATCAGATATTAAAATTTTGATAAGCACCTTCATCAGATCAAGTAACAACATCAAATAAAACAGACGTCATGTATGGACATTACAAACAAATATGTGAAAACATCCGCACCTGCAGTAATCTTTGCAATGTAGGAGAGAAGTTCTGATTGTCTGGCTGCATCAGAAGATGACAGAGAATACAGAGGGAGCTCTTCCTCAAATTTTGCAATCATTTCTCCAATTAACCCAGTGATAGTTGACTTAGGCTAAAATACAGCAAAGCAGAAGACCAAACAGTTGAGCAGCATTATCATATAGTGGTATGAACTGTAAACTGGGGTATTTCAAAAAGAACCACGGCTATACAAAATTTAACCAAATTATAAACATTGACACCCTTAACACATTAACACTTATGTAAAAAATAGCCTGGAATTTTCTATGGCAATAATAAAAATTGTATCACTTCCTTCATTAAGTAGGTTTTTTTACTACTGGTAGTTGTTATTTAACACTGTGCATAAAACAATTTCACAACAGCACTGGCTTTTGAATCTCTGCACTAACCTCTCAGAGTTCTGCTGAAAGAGACACACACAAAAGATAGAAACTCCCACTGAACTTTCTTGATCTATTATTTATTATTCACAGCAGCAAAGAAAATTGTATCAATGGTCCATGACAGATTTAAACAGCTTTATAATGAAACTGGTCCCTTTTTGCTTCATCTTAAAATAATTTTCCTTTCTATCACTTATAACTCCCTTCATAATCATTCCAGACAGTTTGAAACCTACAATTTCAAGAGACAATCTGCTTCTCTTCACATAATAATTACTTATTTAAGATTAACAAAAAAATGCAGGCAACAAAATGCCCCAATCTCTATCTACTCATCTCTACATGATACCACATTTTATCCCCACTTTCCTCCCGTTGGCCACTCCAACTCTTACATATTTCCAGTTTTGCAGGTAGGGCAAATAAATCCTGCCATGCGCATCAACGTGCTTTCCCACTGAAATGGCCATGTTTACAGTTGGCTTCAAGAAGCAAATTGGGGGAGAAAAGGGATGAGAATCCAGAATCCACAGATGAATAGGTATGTTGTAGGAATTACCTGCTCAACACAAAAGAAAAGCTGTTACTAACTTCTGCATTGAGAAGAGGCACTAAAACCCAGGCATATGTCTATGATATGTATAATAACAAAGAAAGTAAGCCTGACAGATAACTTTCTAGAGTCACACTGGAAAGTATTTATGCTACTAAGGCTAGTTAATTGAGAGTCTTGTCTGCATCAACTTGAAGTGCTACTGATGGTGTCTTTCTTAAAAGCTTTGTTGTTGTTTTGTTTCTTAGGATATTCTATTAGCAAATACGTCCAATTTTTCAGGCAAAGAAATCTCTTACAGCTACCTATTTCATACTTATTTCAGGATTCAAGAACTGATGCAAAGACAAAAAAGCTTTACTTTAGACTTCAAAGTATTCAAGTAAAAAAAAAAAAAAATTACCTACTAATTGTTTTTGGACACTGCCTATACAAGCACAGGGCTTGCAGGGTTCATGCAACCTCCATTAGGACTAAAGAGTTTGCCTACACAGACTCAAACTACATAACTTCTAAAAATAGTTAATGGTCTTGCTTAATACCACCTTATTTCAGCATCTGTGAGTGCATGAAGGCACTTGTTTATGCACCAAAAGCATATTCTACCAATTCATGCAAAATGCCTTATAGCCACCTTTAAAAAAGCTGCAGCGTATGTTGTTAAGAGGTGGTAGCTAACCATTAAATGCACAACTGGTAAGGAAATAATATTTGTTTTATCTTACCATATTTCACTGGAACAGTACCACTAAAATTCAGGAGGTCCTTCTGGGATCCATCCTTGAAGGCTGAAATTAAAAACATTATTTTTAAAAAAAGTAATAATAAATTCTTTCAAATCTGGCAGGGCAATCTCATCCACAACTACCAATATACTATGCTCCTGAAAGAACCAAGGCTTAAGTGTTACCAAGGTCCCCCCTCCTACTCGAGATTATTCCTTAATGAAAACTGTATCAGTACAACTGAGCACATCATCAGCCTGGAAATCCCTTGTTCTGGGTAATTCTGGTATTCTAGGATCTTCCACTCAGTGTGAGGGATTTTGGAAGTTACACTTGATAAACTAAAGACATAAAAATGTTTTCAACACAGCCATGGAATATGGGAAAACACTGTTACATGCACAGAATTTAAAATAATACAAATCTTCTATAATTACTGGGAAGTTAGAATAAAATCAAATTTATTTAATTAGTTGCTTAGGCTAACTACATGCATGCGTTACTTGAAGAGCTTTCAAAAAAAGTTACACAGCATGAGAAATTTCACTGCAAGTCCCAAGTGAGACAGAAACATAACTGAAAGATACTGACATCATTTAGTTTCTGTCATGCACAGTCTGACTCTATGGCAAATAAGAATCACAATTAGTTCAAAGCAACTCCATCAGTTCTTACTATATGTGTTCATGGAGAATGTGAAGTTTGGGTAGGTCTTGGTAACATTCTTCAGCTCTTCTATGGTCAGGTCTCTGAACTTATACTGAGAAGAGAGGAAAAAATGAGAAAACAAAAAATTTACTTCACAGGCATCTTTCATTACCAGAGACAGGGAAAAGGAACAAAGAGAAAGCAGAAACACAAGAAGAGGAAGGTAGGATTGTTATTTTGGCATGCAATTCTCAAAAAGTCTGATATAAAACCCAACTTTAAAGGCATTACAGGTTGGCTGTTGTGATGTTAGAACTCAAATTCTGAACATCACTGCTTATATATCATTCCTTCCCCTTTACAGTTGTGTGAAAACGTAGTATAATTTACTCCCCTCTGCACACAATTAACATAAATATAAACACTCAGTAGTAAGACATCTTTTTTCTGACACAATACTAAAAACTCAGATCTACCTGCACATTTCAGTAGAGTTTCATAAAATGTTGACTTCCATAAACATACTGAATCTGTAAGTAACTATCTTTTTTTTCCACGTTTAAACTGTCCTTGAGCTTAGAAAACTCACACAAAATAATACATCTTTCTGATCCCACCTGCAGAAAACCTGCCCAGAGATTAAAAGAAGTAGTGATGCTTGAACTGTGATCTGAAAGTAATTACCAGCAAGAATGAAGCACTGCTACTTCATTTTGACTGTCCCCAGCCAGTCTGATACCTTAACTCCCAAGAGATTTACATCCTCCCACATCTTAAAGTTATGAAAATTATTTTCCATTTCCTAGATTAGAGCATCTGGTTCCCATTTAGGAAGCATGCAAGTCTGTCCTGGAACCCTTCTTGCAATTCAACTGCTTTCTGGCATTGGCTTCAGGAACTGCTCACTGCTCGGGAATTCCCATCTCAGAGCCGCATCTAAAATCTACCATCTCTCCAGTAGAGCATCCACCAGAAACAGCTACAGGGACAGGAGGATTATTTTCCCCTTCATGTAAGAAAATACTAAGCTACAGAAAAGAAACACCTTTTAGTCAGCTTCTCCATGCTCAATCTTACAAGATACTACAAAGCTGAGCAGTAAAAAAAAAGATCAAATTGAGAATGTCTACACCAAATACACTTAAAACTCTTTTAGAAATGCTAACACAGTGGGTTGAGAAATCAAGACCACCTTTCCCCTTCTCATCTGCACTGCAAGATGAGACATTGCTTTCTAAAGATCCTATTTTTCATGAGGTGAGCCAGACACAGGCCTCTCTCATTTCGCACCTGTAATTACTTGGCACACCCCAGATTTAAAGGCGCCTACACCTGTTTCTGATGTGGGAACTGAAATGCATTTACTGTACTCAGAGGGACGCTATAAACCCGCATTTCTAAAGCACAGAAACACTAATCATAGAATGGTTTGGGTTAGAAGAGACCTTAAAGATCATCGAGTTCCAACCCCTCTGCCATGGGCAGGGACACCTCCCATTAGATCAGGTTGCTCAGTGCCTTATCCAGCCTGGCCTTAAACACCTCCAGAGTCTTATATCTACCCTGATTCTACCCTCTTCCAATTTACATCCATTATTCCTAGTCCTTCCATCACATACCCTATTAAAAAGTCCTACCCCTGCCTTTCTGGTGGCCCCCTTCATGTACTGAGAAGCTATACTATGAAGTCCCCCCTGAACCTTCTCCAGACTGAACAACCCCAACTCCTTCAGCCTGTCTTCATAAGGGAGATGCTCGAGCCCTTTGATCATGCAGGATCTGTCACAAAAATTACAGAAATTTAAGTCTTCACGGCGTTTAAGATTCAGCCTGAGTTCCGCATACCCCACATATCGTTATGTCCCGAGGGGCGGGGATAAAGTCAAGCGCGGCGCATCTTTAGGCTGGGCTGCGGTGAGGCGACGCGAACCCCGGCTCGGACAGCAGCGACGGCGGAACGAGAGGCAGCCGAACCCTCTTCCCTTCACAGCCCCCTGTCCTCCCAACCCCAGTAACTTCAGCGGGCCGCCTCTCTCTTGCTTCTCCTGCTCCAGGGGAGCCGCTCTGTGTCCTCCTAGGGGCCCAAAAAGTCAACATTTTCCACTGCCGGCACGCCCTGCCCCTGCCGCTACCTCAGTCACCTCCGCCACCTCCTCAGCCTCGTAGCGGGGACCGCGCGGCCCCTGTCCACCCGTGCGCGCGCACCTTGCCCAGCCGCCTCCTCAGCGCTTCCTCCGACAGCTCCATGGCCGCGCCGGCTCCCGACGGCCCTTGCGCGGGGTTCCCTCAGCCCGCCGGGACGGGACAAGATGGGACGGAGAGAGGGAAGGAGGGACGGAGGGAGAGAAGGCGGGACGGAGGGAGAGAAGGCGGGCGGCAATTTGTGTGGAGCTTCCGGTTGGATGCTGTTGCCATCCATCACGGTGTGCGAAACACAGCACACTAATTTCAGTGAGGATTGATGCCGGGGTTGAATTAAACGGGATATTCTTGACCACTATTTTATTAAAGCATCGGAACTCCTCCATGAGCATCTCCTGACATAGAAGATTTACTGCACAGGTTATATAGAAAGTGTGTGCATATGTTCATAGAATCATGGAACCACAGAATAGTTTTGGTTGGAAGGGACCTTAAAG
Source organism: Turnix velox (assembly GCA_013400935.1). Taxonomy (NCBI): domain Eukaryota; kingdom Metazoa; phylum Chordata; class Aves; order Charadriiformes; family Turnicidae; genus Turnix; species Turnix velox. The sequence continues at coordinate 513,822 of VZTY01005751.1, forward strand.
ATCATGGAGTTCCAACCCCCCTGCCATTGGCAGGGACACCTCCCATTAGATCAGGCTGCTCAGTGCCTTGT
>VZTY01005751.1:513936-549644 GCA_013400935.1 Turnix velox
GGGGAATAGTTTGGGTTGGAAGGGACCTTAAAGATCATCTAGTATTTATCCCAGGAGGAAATAATATAAATTAATTCACTTACATTTCCTCTTCTTCTATCACATGTGCACAGTAGTTCTTTGGTGATCATCAAGGGTCTCTGGTGGTCGTTTACTTGCTCCTCCCCACCTTCATCATGGACACTGTCCTTTCAACAACCTATCGTCATAATCCCATAGTGTAACAGCTTGATGAGACTTCTGTAGATCTCGTCCCGTTCTGCTGTTAAGCTAAAGTAGGTTTTCCTTCTCCCAATTAGTTCTAAGTCCTCTGACCCTATAAAATAAGTCAGAATTTGCTTATCTCTGCCCAACTCCTAACATTTACAACCTACAGTCTTACACACTTTTCTATGTGATTATAAGGTGAAAATCACCACCTGTTGCTGTCTAGCTGCCTTCAGCCTTAGCTCAACGCTAAGTTTCTGCACAGAACTCCCTCATATCTCCACTACAGGACAAAACCCAAGCAGTTCTTTAGAACAAAATTGAGTTTAAATCTTTATTATCAAGTCGTATGAGTGAGATGCATTCCGTGCAAGAAGAAAGCACACTGTGCCCAAGAGTCTGAGACTCTCTTCCTAATTCTTGCCTGTGTGTGCGTGCCCTCCCCCACCTTTCCTTTACAAAAGAACAAAGCCAGTATGTCTGAATAAAAGCCCTCTATACTTCTCACAATGGTGTGTTTGCTCACCAGCAGCCTGTAAGAAAGACTGAAATGTATGCAAGGAAGAGAAAAGCCACTCTCACCACTCTGATGAGACCCCAGCTGGAGTCCTGTCCTCAGCACAGGAAAGACATGGTCCTGTTGGGTGTGGGTGCAGGGAAGGTGATGAATATGATGAAAGGGCTGGAGCGCCTCTACTATGATGAGAAGCTAAGAGAGTTGGGCTTGTTCAGCCTGAAGAAAACACCAGGGGAATCTTGTGTCTGCTTTCCAGTAGCTGAATGGGGCCTTCTTTTAAAAATAAGGACTTTTGACATGTAGTGATAGGACTACAAATAATGGCTTCAAACTGGAAGGAAATGCTGCTCATTGTAGCAGACCCACATCACAGACTATAACATACCATCACTCCTTCCCTTTGTACAAGCAGCTAGCAAACACAAGCCAGGTTAATTATGGTTTGCTGGGGGAAGAGAGCTGTTAATGACAGTATGTCACTCCTCACCATCTCTGAAGATTGAGCTTATGTGACCAGGCTGCTTGCCTGTGCATCATTTAAGGTTATGTTTGTCACCATTGTAGAAGTCTCAAAGTCAGGCTTCATGCACAGACTACAGAAGTTAAGAACGAGACAGAGCAGACTGGTTGTACATCAGCACCCTTCCTGGGCAAAAAAAAAAATTACAAGCAGATTCCTATCTCAATCTCAGAGCTGTAATACACACACCACTGCTTCATCTGAATAAATCAAATGGCATTACTGGATGGCAATGAGGGATCACAAAGAATTCATGAAATGCAAGAAGCAGAAGCTGGCAGGGAGGACCATTACTGTGACAGGGAGCTGACAGGCACATACAAAGCCATCCCTTAAAGAGTTCAAGCTTTTGATCCTCTTGAAATCACCAATTGCTGTAAACTTTCAAACACAGAGTATGAAATTGCATCAGATACTTGCCTTTTCTCAGCTGAGAAATGTTGAGAAACTGGGTAGAAAATGCAGCCAGCACATAAAACATTTGTGCAGGGAAGATGATACAGGCAAAAAGACTCCAACAAACAGAGAAGATCCCCAAAGCAAATGAGGCACCACATGGTTCAAGAAAACAAAAACATTCATCAGTTGTGGCCAGAGAAGTTAGAACTAAACCAGTGACACGTTCCATTACTTCAGGAACCACTCCTCTCTTTAATTCCACCCCACAAAGAATATTAAACAGGAGCTGTCAAAGGCTTTTGGGATCCCTAGACTCAAGGAAAAATGTTTCTATATGCACTTCAAGTGGTAAAACAAATTATGTGTGGTGAAAGAACTGCAGTTGGCTCTTATATAGCTGTTACAAATCACAACTGAAATTAGGGAAATGTGTAACTGATTTTTTTTTTGCAAACTCAAGTAAAATAATTTGATTGCTTTCCGAGAAGTAAAGCTTTACTGGCTAGATTAAGATATTAATTCAATACATAATCACCAACCACTTGAACAGAATGCATTTGCCTTGAAAATGTGACTTAATTACTGATTACAGCTATTAAGGTATGTTAAAAAAAAATCAAGGGAATTCTGGACATGGTAAATTTTGTCTTCAAACCAAGATTTGCAGGATACATTAAATGGTAATTTGAAGTATGATTTTAAAATACATTTTTTTCAGCAGCACAAGCATGTGCATGAGCTTTTTCAAAGGAAGGCAGATAGGTTCACTCTGATGTGTATTCACTTGTCTCTGCAGACGTGAGTCAAAGCCCTGGCTGATCAGTCACTGGTATTTACCTCCTAAGTGTAAACTGTTCCACAGGAGACAGCCATCAAGGAGGTTCACATTCTTTATATGGGGGGGAAAAATAAGATGAGAAAAACACTGCTTATGAAACCACAGGATAGAACACCACAGTCCAAACTGAAGATATTAAAAGCAACTGGCACAGTTCTGTATATCATAATTACTCCAAAACATGTACCTCTAAGTATGTATTATGTCACAAGCCTTAACTCCAGAAGGCAATGATTTTCAGATCATTTTGAAACACTTAAGTGATTCCATTAAATTTTCATGCATTCTCTGAGAACGTGTCTCAGAGAGCATTCAGCCTAAAGCTGTTGTATGTGACATCTGAGAGGAAATTAGAATTTTTAAATCTTTCATAAAGTAAACCACTGAGAAATAGCAGCAAAATGTTTAATGCCTGAAATTTATTATGTACATACTCTGCAAAACTTATGCATTTGGTGTGTGCAGAAGTATACACTTTCTTGACAGCACCAGAAAACAGTTGAGCTATATATGAGTTCAACCTGATTTGTCACATTGTGTAAAGAGACATTGAGCACAAATGACATCCCCAAAGGAAAAAATAATAATTGGCTAAAACTAGAAGCACCCTTTTTTACACGCTAACACTTTAATATTGCATCACACCCACTCACCAAAATAAATAGAAGTACATTCATCACAATTTAAACACCAGTCTCTCCATATATTTATTTTTCTGACATGTTTTGGTCTCCAGAAATATGCTATATCTAGAAATATGCATCAGCTACTAGATTATGTTACAAAATGCAAAAAAAAATAGAAAATTCATTTTCCTGGACAATATTTTGGGCTTTACACAAAAATAAATCCAGATTTCCATAGAGATCTCATATACTTCTTGATTTTTCTTTTTTCTAAAGCACAGCACAGAGTTGCACACTAAGGCTTCCTGTGATATGCAAAACCCTGGCCTCCAAAAGATGTCGCTGTAAAGTGAAATACAGCTCAAGTGTAAATACAAGACATTTTCAAAAAGTAGTCATCAATAGAAAGTGCCCTTCATTTGATTTAGCATTAGCAGTAAAGTAGCAGCTGCTGTAGTTGTGCAATCAAAGCCAGACCTGGAAGGGTTTTAGGAAAAGTTTGTCATTTCACACTATCAAGTTCAAAGATACAGAATCCGAGATAGCAGAAACTGACCAACATTTTTAGATTCCTACATTCATTTTTTTTGACACAATTTAGAAAAAAGGCACATTGTCAAAGAGTGAATTAAAAAAATCTATAAACCAAACCAGAATTTCATTAAATACAATTAAATCACTAGCTTAACATCAGATCCTCATAAACCAATATAAGCATTCTTCCAGTTTTTTTCCCCTCACTTCAAATTCAGATGTACTTTGGACAAGTACTTCAGTACTCATGTTAAATTAATACTATTCATCTGGCAAACAGCACACATGGTTTTGGATACAGGATCAGGAATTAAACAAGGATTTACTTCCTTCTTTGCTGGTTCATAAATATGCAACAAGTCCTGACACATTAAAACCCAAACATTTGTACAAAATTTGAAAGCCATTACCATCCCATGCCAATTATGAGGAAGTCCTTCTTGACTGTAAAATTACAAATATCTTTGAATAATTTTTCACGTGAATTAGACAAAATTTAAGCAGTGATCACCATGTGAAGAAAGTTACACAGTGTCTTAGGGAGGCTAGCAGAGTATATTCCAGTCACCATCTAAAAGACAAATGAGAAAGTGCTTTATAGATTATGAAGATTCACTGGTTCTGCATGGTTAGATAAATAGAAAGTAGTGAAATAATCAGTTTTTATTTAACCTCTGTTTATCTGAAATGCAGATTTGATTCCCAACAGAACTAATTTTGAATTAGTATCTTTTCTTACACTTAAAACTTTCTCTCCTCCAACCTAACAAGTTACTCACTGTCTGGTTTGATAGACCTAGAGCCTTTTCCCAGCCAAAAGAATGACATGATAAAAAAATCCAGTAACTTGATCATGGTCCCAGTGCTCATTGTCTTGAATGGATAATTCTAAGAACTACAACAAATTTTTAGATGATCCCATAAAGCAGAGTAAATACACCACTTCTAGACAAGCAGTGAGGTTACACTATCTTGCACAGTCTCAAGTGCATGCTCTGAGAAACAGTATTTGTTAGTTAATATAGAAAGTTAAAAATAGAGGAACAACAATGGAATCTTCAGCTGGGCTCCCTGTTGGCTAATACTGAATTAGGTTATAGGGTTAATCTATCCCAATAGCTTACATCAGTGTTTTACTGAGGCAATGAAATGCTTACAGCATTGACAAAACACCTTGAAAAGGCAAATCTGTTTTTTTCTTACATTAAGAGTCAGATGTTTAAAATTCAGCAGCTTCCAAGATTGTTCCTCACAGGCTGCTATCTGAACTGCTTCCTAAAAGCAGCACTGTTAAGAATAACTGCCAATATTTTTTCCTGGATTATTTTTCTTTCTATTCCTTTACCTCCACCCCTGCTCCAGCAAACAACCTTCTTGCACTGCTCCAACCACTTCTAATATTTAAAGGTACCAGCCCCAGAGCTGAAACCAGAGGTACCATCAAGGGAATCCTGGAGCCTGAGGTAAAGCCAAGTAGTGCGATACTGGTGAGCTTTGAAGGGCTAACTGGTGAAGTCAAAAACGCAACACCAGATTTGAGCTTCAGTCTCAGCAAAATTCCTATAGACCTAAATTGACCTGTGCTGATTGTAAACAAATTCAGTTACTCAAAGAAACAGTCTTTAAGTGCATAGTTAAAAACTGTGCAAATATGGGCATTAAGGTAAGTAACTGAACTAACTCTCCTCCTATGCATAATGTATTAGATTTTTGGTTTGATGAAATGAATCAAAAGTATTAAATAGTTAACATGAAGTTAATATTGAAAAGCAGCATAAACATTCTAACAAAAATTCCGATGTGCTTTCTAAATACTAAGCCCTAGTTAGACTTAAAATGTGAAGCAGTCATTTAACACATCGGATATTTAATGCAAGAAAAAACATGGGCATCATACACAATCTGTAAAAGCAGCAGAAGCTGTTCAACGTATGTGCAACTTAGAGGGCTGGAAAAGAATTCCCAAGAATACACTTGAGCCCAAAAGCACAAGTTAAACACTACAAACTTCTGTTTTCAGAGTGTATTTATCATACTGATTTAGATTTGCAATGGAATTCCAGACACAGCAAAAGCCATCATAACTTTTTGGCCATATCCATAGTTGCACCATTTGCAAATATTCACTCTTCTGTTTAGAGGAGGTTTAAGTTATTTTTCTGGGTCCTCAAATCTGCAAACATACAGTACTTTATTGCTTCAAACTTCTCTGGCAACTGCTGACTTTACACCCGAACTGCTTTTGTACAGAAGATGGCATTAAAATACTTTGAGGCTCAAGTTGGGAGAGACTAGGACATTAATTTTTTTTTTAATTATCAAGAAATATCAGGGCACGAGAAATCCATTTCTTTCTTTCAAGGGAATGCAAAATTGGTTTACTGGTATACAAGCCCACACAGTTCCGAGTCAGTGCATAGCTAGTCAATGTTTCTGCTGGCATTGTGAACTGGTTAATCAAAGGACAAATCTATTAATTTTATTCCACTTAATATGCATTAGTGCATTAATTTCTTCATAAAAAAACAACCCTGGCAAGTATTAAAAATAAATATCTTATTTAGGACAAACTAAAGCCTTACTTCTCAGTACTTCAATCCCTTTAAATACTCTTTTGCCTTCTAACAAGCAAATGGAAACTGAATTAGAATAAGAGATGTATGGAGGCAGAATGTAGCAGAAAAATGCATGAAGTCAACACCAGAAGTCAGTTAACGTGTCCTCAGCTTCTTAGACTGTCTCTTGCGTTTTAATTCTTCTTCTTCCCTTCTCAATTCTTCTAAATCCTCCTGAACACCAAGTCTCAAGCTGTCAAATAAGATAGAATATTTTACACATTGCTACTCAGGTACACAAAATTTGACCTCTAGGCCTTCCCCCAAGAAAAGCAATCCTAAAAATTTACAACTTGAAAAAAATTTTAGATAGGTTCAAAAACCAGAAATTCTCTTCAATCTGAGAAATTATACAGCTTTAAAAAAAAAAAATCAAGATTTTATCATTAGAATATTTGAACTTCAATTAAAAACATGGTTAAAGAAGTCAAGATTGTGAAGACTACCATTTTTTTTGAATCCCAAGAAGCAGCTGCTGAAATACATTCACCAACCCCTGTCACTGTAGATCTTACACACCTTTTACACTGGCATGGCAGAGAATAGATACATCAAAAAGCAGAGAAGCAAGAGAATTTCTTGCAATTGTCTGTATTGAAGAACCATTCACATAGCTACAGGCACAACATTTCTATAACATCAGACCATCAAACTACCACGACTGTAATGAAAAGACCCATGGAAGAGACTCTTAAATAACTCCAGCTTCACCCATGTGATTCCTTTGGCTTTCTGAAGTTAATGTTGAACATGTAGCTTTAAACAGTATTTGCATTCACTGATCTCCACTAAATACAGGCTGGATAACAGCCCCACACATATAGAAATATATACACATACACATATAGATAAAAGACAAATATATCTCCTTCCAATCCTCAGACTAGCAAAATATTGTAATGCTTGAGATAAATTGAAAGGTTTGGAATTTCAATTGAAATTGAAAGTATTTTCTGAAAGAGTATGAGTTTGTGATGCATGAGCATACATGATTTACTGTCCTCATCACAGGCAGGCTGAGTTTTATCTCTACTTATGCACTATTAGAAATGGTAAGGCTTATTTAGCTTTGCTATAAAAAGGAGCAAATATCCACTCTATCATAGTCCTATAACTTCCCACTTTGAGATTAGATCTTTACATACCTCCTTGCTTCTTCTTTCTGTTGCTCTCTCCAGCTGCTCTCCATGTAACGCAAGGCATAGTCACTTTCATCTTTGTATCTGGAAATTAAATATTGGTTTTTAGGGCACTAAAAAATACATGTCAATGAACAGTTGAGTTATGAATTCACATCCATTCATAGAAAAAAAAAAACTCCACAGATTTTTTTCAAAGCAAAGTTACAAGCTTTCAAAATGCTTCTGTTCTTACACCTTGTTGTCAGACAAGGGGAATTACTTGAATAAGATTCATTAAATAAGCATCTCCATTTTTCAGCAGTTGCTAGTCACATTAAGTTAGATCTTCTTACATAGCAGCTAGCACTACTGCATTTAGCATTTCATATTCAGGCAGCTACACTTGAAAAATTCTGAAATGACATAGCCAGCTATAGAAAGCTTTTTAAAACATAGTAAGAGGAAAGAGTTGCTATGAATTATACAGGCGAGACACCAAAGGAGCTGTGTTGTTTTCCAGCTATGCCCTATCAAATTATATTGCTCCCCACAAAAGTATAGCAGGCAGTGTGAAAGTTCAAAATCCTTTCTACACAGCTCTTAGACATTTCTGCAATGCAAAACTATATTTGGATTAAAGGATGGTTTGGGTTGGTCCACAGTCATGAGCAGACCAGGTTGCTCAAAGACTGGCCTTGAACACCTCCAGGAATGGGGCATTCACTATTTCTCTGTGCAACCCACTCTCTCACCTTTTAGTGAAAAATTTCTTCCCAATATCTAACCTAAATCCACAATCTTCCAATTTAAAATCATTACCCCTCATTGTATCACTATAGTCCCTGATAGAGTGTTCCTCTCCATCTTTCCCACAGGCCTCCTGGAGACACTGAGCAGTTATTATGAGGTCTCCCTGGAATCTCCTCCAGGTTGAACAACCCCAGCTCTCAGCCTGTTCTCAAAGGAGAGGTGCTTCAGCTGTCTGATCATCTTCATGGCCTTCTCCAACAAGTCCCTATCATTCTTATGTTGGGAGCTCCAAAGCTGCATGTGGTATACTGCATAGCATACTCTTTCAGAATACCAGTGCTTCCTCTTATTTCTGAAAGATTTATTTGTTGAACTACATTAATTTCTCATACTCTGTTGCTTGTTCTGCAATATCTTAAAATTGCCTTTACCTTTTCCGGTCATAGCCAAATATTTCCCGAATATGTTTTGATATTTCTTCTTGAGGTTCTCCTTCATCTTCAATGAAGTCATCCATTTCAGAGTCATATTCATCATCATCATCGTCATCTTCTATTTGTCTCTTATAACTAATAGGTGGTCTTCCAAGACCTAAATGACAGAAGCAGAAAAAAATAAAAACATTAATATTCCAGTACTTGTCCTTGTTATAACTTGGGCTCATTTTACAGCTCTGAGCTTCAAGACAGCAAACTGCTGACAAGTTTAACAGTTCTGAGAAACTCAGTGAAAGGAAATACTTCCTCTTAGCTGCCCTATAAAGATTACATATCAGCATCACCAACTGCAATCTGATTAAATTACCACACCCTCATTCAGGGTTTTTCAGGCACTTATTTGCTGAGGTCCATGCTGTTTCTTTCTGTTTGGAAAGATTTTATTACTACTTGCTTATTGGAGAGGTGAATTTCCCAAAACCCTTAAAGTATCAGTCATAAGTTCACTGTGCAGTTTTAATTTTCATCACTTGAAACATGTGATAGTTAAAACACTACAACATTTTAAAGAGTGAGTGTAATTAAGATATGCAAGAAGTGAATCCTTCAATTGTTTTCCTCATAACAGCATCCATAAACCAACACTTATCATAGGCTGCTTTGGTTTCTCTCATGTAGTACTTCTCACCCCAGACCTATATTTCAAGGAATTTGAGCATAACAAATTTTTTTAAAAAGTTGCAAAGCAGAAAAAAGCCTTCTACTATTAAGTGCACTCTTTAGAAGGTTAATAATGCATTTTATCAATCTCTTAGTAATTGCATCTATAATGACTGTAAGTGATGGCAGGCAAGACAGACATACATTAAAAATACAAAACAAATAAGTGAAAAAATTATTTGCTCTAGAACTTGATACCTTGTGGATGAAACACAGGTCTATGCCCTTGAAAAGATCTCATTCCATTTATCTGTCCATTGCTGGGTCTTGTGACTAGGTTTTTAGAAGAAATAGTTTCGGACACAACAGTACACTTCGGTTTTACAGTTGTACTCATGCCACCACCTGGTTGCCCAGATCCTGTGCTTGGGGTGATGCCCAGCCTTCCTGGTCCTGCTCCCAAGCTACTGCCTGGTCGCTTGGTTCCTATGCTTGGACTGATTCCTGGCCTTCCGGGTCCTGTTCCCAAGCTGCTGCCTGGTCGTCCAGGTCCAGTGCTTGGCTTGACTCCTGGTCTTCCTGGTCCCATACCTGTGCTGCTGCCTGATCGCCTAGGTCCTATGTTTGTGCTGCTGCCTGGCCTCCCTGGGCCAGTACCCAAACTGCTACCAGCTCGTGCAAGCCCCATGCTTGAGCTGCTGCCTGGTTGCCCAGTTCCTATGTTTGTGCTACCTGGCCTTCCAGGTCCCAAGCCTGAGCCACCACCCAGTTTCCCAGATCCTGTGGTTGAGCTGCCAGCTGGCTGTTTAGGTCCTGCAGCTGAACTGGTGCCCGGTCGCCCAGGTCCTGGCCTCCCAGGTCCCACACTAGAATTGGTGCTTGATCTCCCAAGTCCTGCATTTGAACCCCCATCTGGATGTCCAGGTCCTCCTTTTCCTAAGCCGCTTCCTGATCGCTTTGCATTGGAGTTGATTCCATGCTGAAGGGCTGCAGCATTTCCCGATTTCATATGGGCAGACTTTTTCAGGCTGGATTCTTTAGCAGGTAGCAGCCTCTGAGCCCCATTGGCTGCTGGTTTTGAGACAGGCACATGAGAACTTGAGCCAGACTTTCCAACACCATTGACAGCTAATTTACTATGACTGCTACCAGCAGAGGTTTTTAAGGAGCCATTTTGTGCATGTCTTTCCTTTTGATCAACCCTGGAAGAACCTGATAACCGTGAGTGTTTTTCAGTCAATGCTGGTGCTTTGGATTTTTTATCCATACCACTTGTAGATGAAAGACTGCTTTTTGGTGTGGAATGTTTATCTACTGAGCATTTAAGTTTTGCATTTACAGATTCTTTCTGAGAAGTCACTTTTTTTGAAGAACTGGATATCCCTGGAATCTTAATCTCCTTCTCACTTTTCTTCTGCATTTCTACCCTTTTAGTTTTGCGTCCCAAATACTCCATCTCTCTCAATTCTTCTGCTGTTCTGGGTCTTTCTTCTACCTTTTTGACTGCCTTTATTTCCACTGGTTCATATTGTTTTTTCTCAGCAAGCCTTAAGAGCTCTGCAAAGTTCAAAGGTGCTGGAGCAGTTTTGGGAGGCGCCTTTGGTTTCATTGTGACTTTGGATGGTTTCTCTTCATATTCTTCTTGCTCGTTGTCAGATTCAGTCTGGCTGTATTCAAGTTGCTCAGTTTCATCTTCTGTTGCATAATCAGTCTCTGGGGCCTGAGCAAGATTCTCAGAGGCCTTCCTCTTTTTAGGCTTTTCCTCAACAGGAATGCCATTATAGCCATAAAAATTATCCTTTGTTCGTGAGGCCATGGCTCTTGCCTTTCTGTCATGTTTTAGTTCAATACGTTTAGCCAAGAGTTTCTCTTTCTTCTTTCTTTCCTCCAGTGCTGTAAAAGAAAACCAGGAGAAAGTTACACAAAAGCATTTTGTTTCTGTATTTTCTAAACTGATAAACAATTTAGGTCAGCAGTTTATAAAGATATCTGTCTGGCTAAGGGGCTATTCAAAAGTGATCAGAGTTGTGCCAACAGGGCAAGCTAACCCATCTGAATCAGCCACTTCAACAAGCAAAGGTAAACAATTAAGCCAAATCCTGCTATTGCAAAATCCTCCAAGATGATTCAGCCAAGTAGCTCTCCAGAACAGTAAGCTAACTAAGAGCTACTGTGTAAGGAAGTGCAAGATCTCATAGATCTCTAAACAATGGAAGGAGTTCAGAGATTGAGCAAGAGAATTTTGAGACTATACAAAATTTCATAATATAATTAAGGGAAGATAGCATACTGGGGAGGAGAAGAACTGAAAAACAGGCTGTGTAGAGGAGAAGCAACCAGCCACAGATGAGCAAGCTGCTGGTTACCACACTGGTCTGGTAGAGACCATGGCACTACCTCCATAGCCTGTCCCATTTTCTTACTGAACTGCTTTCAGATGATTTTTGTTTTTGCTTAAGCATAGTCTCTATCTTGAGTCTGTTATCAACAGACAAAATTCATGCTGAACTACCTGGTCAATTACATGAGGTCTGAATGCTACACAATGGAGTGACCAAGGGAGTAGGTGGTCAAATGCCAGAAAAACCTCAGGAAAAGCATCAAGTACTAGAAAATGGACTGGGCTACTCATGCTTTGGGTGCCTGTAAATGTACCATCCCCATCCTATATTGTTCTATTGTCAAGGGCAATGACTGTACAGTGTGAATGTGCATGCACACCTATTTGCAATTCATGCTCAGTCTTGCTTCAGAATGGACTCATAAGGATAAAAGGAGCAAGCTCAAGACTGGCCATCAGATTTGATTACTTTTAATATTAAACATGCAGAAGCAATGCAGTATTCTATATATTCTATATAGAATATATTATATTCTATATAAATTCTATATATTATTTAAAGGAAATAATACAGTGGGAAAATTATGGCTCAAAGCTTTTGCCATACAAATTTAAAATTCAAACTGTATTGATACACTAGATTAAAACTCAAGAGCTCTTACCATATTTTCTGTACAGACAAAGCTTTATGAAGTTAAAAGACCACATGGGTTCTTTTAATATCTCTTAATCTAAACCACTCCACCTCCCACAGTAAATGCTATTGTAGCTGATTAATATTTAGCTCAAGGAAAGCACGCAAAACACCCATAGTCTTCACTTAGTCCAGGCTTTCCCATAGCATCAATTCCCAAAACACAGTCGTTTTTTCAAGTGCTTTGAATAAGGTGACAAAGTATCAAAGAGTCAATTCAAGTCTCCTATAGGAAATACTTTTTCCTGCTACCTTTTTTTCTTTTTTCTTCCTCTTGCCGTCTGAGAAATGCTTGCACTGCTGCAGACTCCACACCTTTGACTTTTGGAACTTTTTTGGGAGGACCAACAGCCAAACTGTACCTTTTCTGCAAAGAACAAAGAAATATGTCAGAAAAGTACTGTAAAAAGATTTTAAAACTGAGGAGTTGCATAGGTCATAGAATCAGAATTACTCATTTTAGAAGGGACCTTCCAGAGTTCAACCACCAACCTAACTGAGCTGCTCCTCATAAGACCCCTCACCAGCTCTGTTGCCCTTCTTTGGACTTGCTCCGGCAACTCAATGTCCTTGTAGGGATGAACCCAAAACTGGACACAGGGCCTCACTACAGCAGAAGACAGAGGAGACAATCACTTCCCTAGCTTTCCATGCCCATTTGTCTGTTCAGTGGTGTACAACTCGAGGTTCCAGTAGATGATTACCTATAATGTCCTCCTTTTTTTCATTCCCTTATTATCTCAAATTAATGTTATATTAACTGATGCATTAAGAGTTTGAGTGCTTTTCTTACTGGGATCTATAACAAACATTTGCATTAGTGTGCTACACCTGTTCAAACATCGCCTCTCATAAGTGTACCATTATCTATTTGGGCTCTGGCTGCAATGGAAAGAAAAAGACTTTTGATCTTCCACAATCAAACTAAAGAAGATAAAGCAATCAGAAGGCCAAACATTTGCAAAGACACTGACAATAGAAGCCAGTTAAATCCAAAAATACATAGAAAGCAGTAGAATACACTCAGAAAAAAAACCCTGTACAATTCTGTAAGTGGTTGAAGGGGTTTCTTGGATTTCAATAGTAAGCCAACAAATTCTAACCCAAGCCAAGATTTTCCTCATGGAAAGTTAAAATCCTCATAGAAATCAAGCAGCTGAGAAATAGCCCCAAATAAAGCCAGTATTGCTTAAAAAAAAAAATCCACACAACTCAATATTCCTGTAATTATCTTCCTATCCTCATACAAACTTATAAAACTTAAATTAAAAAAAAATCTTGTAAAGGTACAAGTGTTTCAGAAGCAATACTCAAGCACAGCTTCCTTTGGATTTCAGTATCACCCAGTGGAAGCCTCCATTCCGATTTCCAATTCATTGAAAAAACAGCACTCATAAATCCTTAGATTACTTTAAACCATGGGTTTGCAGATTATAAATTATCTTGTATATATATAGACTTCCTTCTAAAAAGCTGTCAAAACCACCAGTGACAGCTATCTGTAGTTGCATTAACTAATTCATGAAATTATAGGTATATGCCATCCACAACCTGACCTGCTGCCTCATCACATTAGAGATCTACTACTGTCAAGCTCTTTTAGCAAGATTCACCTCTGCACAAGAGTTCAGCACAATCTGAAGAACTGATCCTGTAAATTCTTATCACTAGAAGTTCACAGCACTGAACAATTTTTAATATTTACAATTAAAATCCCTAGAATCAGTCACCACTGCTAGGATTATTTAAAGGATAAGACGATAGCTGGAGATGGGCTTCTCTCTTCTAGGAAGGGCTTCTCTCTTCCCTCCTCAACTTGTGTGGTTCACACCAGAAGTATTCCAAGGCATAATTGTTCAAGAAACCTGAACCATAATGCAGTACTGCTTCTCAGTTTCTGCCCTGAGCCACAGCTCAGTGACCCAAAGTAATCTGGCATGCTCTAGCTACATCAGATGAGATAGAGAAGCACAGTAATTCCACATCAGTGAAAACCCCCTCAGAAAAAAGTTGGTACAAATTAGAACCTCAGGAACAATGAGGTACACTGTAGTATACTCACATTAGTATTATATCTACGGAAATTCTCTTACTCCTACAGTTAAATACAACATGTTTTATCATTAGTAACATAATCTGGTAAAATTTCATTTAATAATTAAATTTTAATAGTTTTTAAAACAGCATTTTCAAAACAGAGGATACAGTTGGATTCAACCTTAATGATCTAAATGATGCTATGGCTCTGAAAATTTTAGGATTAAGGAGCACCTTCCAAAACTGCTAAACAGCAGAGAGAAATGTAGATTGATCTATCACATTAGGAAGCCTTGTAAAGAATTAAAGTGATAGAGAAGCAGTTTTCAGGCTTTGTTTTGCTGTGCTACAACCAACAGTCCCATCCAGGAGCAGGTTTATAAAGCAGATTCACAGACACACTGCCACTACTGCCGCAAATAGGACTAAATTCAAGACATAAGCCTTCCTATCTGCGGTATTTCTTGATAGTGATTAACAACTGAAAACACTGCCAAACAATTCATAAATGAATGAGATTCACTACTACTGTTATGTTTTGTTTACCTTCATTTAGAAATAGTATAAGATAACCAGCCTATGTTTAGTCTTTTTAAAGCCACTTAACCACGCACAAGTTCCACAAACACTGATAAAATGTTCCGCTTACAATGCAAATGAACATGCTTCAGACTCCACGTAAACCAGACAAATTGGGGAATATCATGGAAGCAGCAGACTTGCTATTCTGGCTTTTTATAGTTATCATCAAGTTAATTTAACAGAGAGACAAACGTTTAACCATTAGGAGAGAGCAAGTCAAGCTGCTCCCAAAGCACAACATTTAACTTGTAAATACTGATTATCTCTGTATATAACTTAGTGACAGCTCTAATTGAATACTACTGAGATACACAGTGGGCACTCCTCCACCCAAAGGAGAAAGCTAAGGCAGTGGAAGTGCCTTCCTTCAAGTACGTACCCCCAAGGAACAACAAGTCTTCCCTATAAGCAAGTAGTACTCCTTCTGAGGTTTTTAATTTTTTACTGCATCTCTGCAAACCTTGACAGAGCTACCTACCCAGTGACTGGCTGCTCCTGAATCTGACCAATGGTACTTTAAGAATGCACTGTAAAGAAACAGCACAAAACCTTGTTTTCCTCTTACAGTCAGAATAAACTTTCATGCTCTACCATACAAAGCTCATATGACTGAAAGCATATTTCTCAGTAAAAGGTACACTTCAAGATAACTTTAAAAGGTTGGTATTAATATAACAAATAGAAGTCTTATTCTATGCAGCACTCTGTCCTTCCAAACAATTCTACATGTTTCTTTTGCAGGGCTTCTCTTGCCCATGGGCTATCATTCAAGCAGCTGGTAGATTACAACTGCAACACATGGGGCAGCATGAGGCTCTGCAACACTTGGGGTCCTCCGGAAAAACTCTGGGATTTTGCTACTTGGCAAATAATTATACTTGGCAAATAATTCCTGGCAGCTACATGTGTCTGTCAACTTTGCTGAAGGCTATTTTGTAATGATTCATAATCACTATGTATCTGACTGACTGAAAACGAGACTTCAGCAAGTGCTGACGTGGATGATAGTGTTTCAGTTTTGGGTCACCTCTCTGCAGTTAAATGCTATTCTGTATCAGACTTTTGATTTCTGTACACCAAATACCCAGCTTCGATTAAAAAGAGTATGGAGTTAGGGCTAAGATAATGTCTAATAAATTGTTAATGACAAGAAAAAAAAAGGTGACATAAAAGAATTACTTTGCTCTATGGACAGTGTTATTAAAATAAACTGCAATATAATTTCATTCTTTAAAGAACATCTTCTATACAAACGTCTCAAAGTGCTTCACTGCCTCCACTGTGTCATGTAAAACCTGCAGCATAAGTGTCTATCAATTTTGTCAAAAAAACCCAAGTGAAACTAAGTGCTTAACGTAACTAAAATAAACATTTAATCTCATAACTGGTACCATGTCTAATCAAAGTGAGGTCACATTAGAAATATAATGAACTGCTTATATGAAGACGCATAAGATATTTGTACACAATGCAATGCCCCTATGGAACATAATGTGATAAAAGCTAGGGCTTTACATAGAAATTGCTATAAAGATTATTAGCTACACATCATAAATAGCTTCAGACATACTGTTTTATTTAGAAACAAACCCCAATGCAATTAATAGAGCATTGAAAGGCTGATTTCAGCAGTGTTCCTTTTGAATTGGGATTTCCATAGGGAGATGAACAAGCATATCTGTTTTTACAGGAATATGATGCAATACCTGTTTTACAGAGGTCCCTGTTATTCTACAAGACCAAATTATTCCTTAAACAGAATTTTTTCTACATTTTCACCTTTGAGAGATATTGTGGATTGCTTATATATTTTATATGTATCATTATAATACTAACCTCATGTATTTAGAATAGGATGATTTATATGTATCCATTGTTTAGGTAAAACTAGGCTGTGAGACTAAAGCAGGCCGGAATTCCTGAGGAAGGAATGAGAGCTTCTGGCCTATACCCTGAGAAAGAAAGATAAGAGCTCATTCCCATGTCAAGGAGGAAGACAGGGAGCGATTTACAACCACCTTGACAAAAATCTTATCTCTGTAGAAGCAGAACTATGTTAACACCATAGCTGGCCTGAACCATTGCTTAAGGGTACTGACCAATCAGTAGGGAACACACGTGGTACTCGGGTGATGTCTATCCAATCGGGGTTAAATGCTTGTACCCAGAATCATATAAATAAGTGTGTATTAGACAATAAAATTGGACATCTTGCTTGTGTCAAGCTGCGTCCCCGTCCCTGATTCACGACAAGATATACTTGTGCATGTTACTCTTTCATTAGAGGAGTTGTGGATTTTTCATTACAATAGATGTAGAGCATTTACCTTAGCACACCATAAAGTTTATATTAAATTTTAAAAAAGGAAATTCAGGAGACAATCTAGTTAATGCGGGAATTAACATTTCAGGAAAACTGTTAATTTCACATATCAGAAATTTTGCAATTAGCCTGTACAGTATTTTCAATAAAAGCATTTAAAATTAACTATATTATTCTTACATGAATGTATTTATGCACTAGTGGTTATCTAGTGGAGTTACTTTGTTTACTTTCATTGATCAGAAAACTTCCACAGGTCCTCATTTGAAGCCTGAGAACTGCAGATAACCTCCAGGAGTGCCAAGTGCAGTTCCACTTTTGCTGAGATACTAAGACAAACTTTACAGTTAAGAGTTGCACCACAAACTGGGCTACTAGAGCAGGAAAACAAGCTGCTTCAGCTCCAGTTTGAACTGCACTCTCACTCCATAAGTTAAATCAGGTAAGCAAATATTAATCCTGTTTTTCCTGAAAAGTAACAAACCTCTCATTCACTGTACAATGAGGTGGTTTGCCTCTTTTCACCATCTCATCTGCAATTGGTAACACAGTAGATATTTCATCAATTCATTGCCATGGCTTGTAACTGTGACCAAAAATAGGATACAGTACATTAAAGTTGAATAAGAAAACTTATGAAGGTTTAAAAAATGTAAAGAATAATCCAGTGACAATCAAACTAAGCATTTAAATATCTTAAAATATTTACATGTTTGATATATTGTCACACCTATGCTGTAAACTTTTGTGTAGTGTCAGAGACAAACTAAGTCATGCTAAAAGTAAAAGAGTATTTTATAAGATTTTAAAAACTACAATGAAATCACACATATCTACCATATGGCTGGTCCACATTAACTAGTCACAACGCCAGTGAGCTCTGTTTTACTAGTGATACAGTGAGACTCTCAGTTCTTGAGTGTCTTCTTTTCAGCAGTGGCAGAACTAAAGACTACAGCTTTCCTACAGTTTATACTAAAAACAACTACCCTTTTCATTTACACCGGTTTAAAGGATTTAATCCTAGAAACATAGAACTCTGGCACTCAGTTAAAGCACAGACAGGAAAAGTGCTTCCCTAGCTAGCAAGTACTAGGGAAATAAATTTATTCAAGTAAACACATTACCTATAAATTGTCTCCCTGCCAAAGGAATGAAGCAGGGTACACTAATATACTTAACAGCCACGGGCCCTTTCTACTGCTACTGCCAGGCTTCGTGCAGCCCATTAAGTGTGTTATTCTGTACTGAATCAACATAAAACTGAGACCTTGAGTTAAAATACAAACTGCTGAAGTACAGACTCCAGAATAAATCCGTAATACACAAAAATCCTTCCACGAATCATCATTCACAGATGTATACAGACCATTCCTTCTTCATGGATACAAAGTATTGGACAACGGACCAGAGTCATCCGAAACTTGTTATTCTTTGTCTCCGACCCGCATCTGAGACGTGGCAGACTTCTGTTTTCAGAGCAAACAAAAGGGCTTATCCGATCCCTAACCACAACCACTGCCTTCCCCCGCTCTACAGCTTTTCCCCTCGGGAGCTCGGTATTTTCGGCGACCAGAAGGCACAAACCCCAGCTGCCCCTGGCCAGCTGCGAGCGGGTCGAGACCTGTTGACAGGAGCCCCGCTTCGCGGCCACACCGCACACAGACACTCACCGCCCCAAATCACTCACCTCCGGGGGGCGAAGCCAAAGGCCCGGCCTCGGTCCGTCCGGGCAAGCCTGCAAACCGGCCTCCTCGGCGGGGGCCCGGGCGGGGACCGAGGCGAGAAGCCCTAGCGAGACTCTTTTAGCTCCGTCAGGGGAGCCCGGAGCAGCTGCACGACTCGGCGCCCTTCCGAGGGGCCCCAACGGCCGTAACGGTCACCGAGCCCCGGCCTCGCGCTTAGACCCCCGTTCCAACAGTCACAGCCCCCCCCCGGGCTCACCGGCACCGAGTTCAGCCCCTGCTGCTCCGACGCCATGACGAGAATATTGTGGAAATCCATGGCTGCCTCGGGGCCAGGGGAAGGTGAGGCAGCCGCCCTGCTCCCCTCTGCGCCCGGCAGAGGCGATGCCACCCGCCCTCCCCTCCGCGCCGCTCGGCTCCGCTCGCTTCCGCCCGTCGTCGCCTACCCTTTATATCACCTCGCCTCGCGCCGGCGTCACACGGCCCGCGCGTCACTTCCCCTGTGACGAGAGCCCCGAAGCCGCTGGCGAACACCGGGGGCGGAGGGGCGGCAGCGAAGCCTCCTTTGCCCTCAGTCCCGCGGGAGCGATAGGGGGTGGTGGGGGCGGCGGCGGCTTAATAAGGCCGGCCGGGGCCGTCCCCGCCCCGCCATCAGCTCGCAGCTGTGGGAGTGCGTTGTGTCACCTCGGGTTCCCCCAGCGCCTCAACGTCACCCGGGGGAACACCCCGCCAAGCCCCGGCCTTCACACAAGGTCGCATCAACAAAACAACTTAATTTTATTTGTTTGTGTGGCAGTGAGGGCACGGGTGCCCCGGCCTTCACACGGAGTCGCATCAACAAATTATGTTTTATTTATTTATATAGCAGCCGGTGGTGTTTGGGGACAGCTGGCCCCAGCTACTCGCCTCCTCGAGGTCAGCTCCAGCCGCCGGTAATCCCTCAGCGAAGGAGCCGGGATCTCCAGCCTGCAGAGACCTCTCCTGGCCTGTCGCGGCTTGGGAAGTGGCGCTTGGTTTCTGGGAATGTCGCAGTTTCAGCAGCAATCTGCTACGGGCCCTGGCAATGCTGACCTTCAGGGTGACCAAATAAAACAGTCTGTCTATGTGTGTGTGTGTGTGCACTCAAATATTTTTACAAGTTTCTGACAACTCAAATTTTGCGAGAACACAACCTTGTTTTGAAAGGCTCTTCTCATGCTCTGGTTGTCAGCTCTTTTCCTGTTAGCCAAGATCCACCTCACGAAAATTCCTCTGCTCCACACTGCTTCTCATGGAAACCTAGGCCCTGAAAAGTTAATTTTTTTCTTTCTTCATTTTATTCTTTTATGTAAATAATTCTTGAAAATTTTCACTTTCAGTTTCTCCAAGTTCCTTCCTTTTCCAATCTCCCATAGCCTCTTTGCTGGCTTCAATTTAGTTCTATGTCTGAACTTCCTTTTGGGATGCAGCTGTAAGCCACACTGCAACCTTGTGTAAAGATGCTCAGTGTGTCTCTAGCTGAGGGGAGGGAGAGGACAGTACATTTGAGAAAGGCACTGCACCAGTTAACTCACAGGAGTTTTGTAGCTCTTGAACTACAGGAGATACAACGTTGTTTCTGTACTGTTTGCAATGTCTCTTTGTGGCCAAGAAAGCCAACGGCATCCTGGGGTGTATTAGAAGGGGTGTAGTTAGTAGGTCAAGAGAGGTTCTCCTCCCCCTCTACTCTGCCCTGGTGAGACCACATCTGGAATAATGTGTCCAGTTCAGGTGCTTGAGGGAGTCCAGTGCAGAGTCATTAAGGTGATGAAGGAATTGGAGCATCTCCCTTATGAGCAATGGGTGAGGAGCTGGGACTCTAGCTTGGAGGCGACTGGAGGGTGACCACACTAATGTCTATAAATACGTAAAAAGTATAGTGTCAGGAGGATGGAGCCAGGCTCTTCTCAGAGGCATCCAATGATAGGACTTGGGGAATGGGTGCAAGCTGGAACACAGAACATTCCACAGAAATATCAGAAAAATCTTTTTCACTGTGATGGTGACAGAACACTGGCACAGGCTGCCCAGAGAGGTTGTGGAGTCTCCTTCTCTGGAGACATTCAAAACCCACCTGGATGTGTTCCTGTGTGACCTGGTCTAGGTGTTCCTGCTCTCAGGGGGATTGGACTACATGATCTCTTGAGGTCCCTTCTAATCCTTGATATTCTGTGATTCTGTAATCTCTTTCTAGCTCTGTGCATAGTTGCCACTCCTGATCTCTCACTGCTTTCTCTTGGGCCAGTCTTGATTTAATCTCATCTGAGAATTTAATCTTTCTCTTTCTTCCCCTTTTAATTCTCATCCCCATGAGACACTGCGGTGACATTTTACTTGTGACTCAGACCTAGATCACCTCTCCTGGTTTACACCTTCTTTATAGTATCACTTTCTTTCAAATTTTGGTTTAAGTTTTGGGTTTGTTTTTTTTTTTTTTTTTCTCCCCTAAAGCTTTCTAGTCTTCACAGGCAGTGAGTCATCCACCACTTTTGGTCTCATTTTTAGCATTCTGTTACCCCTTGGTGGTACTGTCAAGAAGGTTACAATGTCATTTTCTGTCAGGCTTATCTGCTACCCCATCTCTGTGGTGCTTCTTTAATCACAATTTCCCTGCTGCATCTTGTATTTCTTGTACCTCCACTGCTCCCTTCCTTGAGATGCCTTTAAGCGTGACTCAGATTCCGGTATAACAACAACAGCATTGACAGAGTGATGACTGTTGCTCTTTGGCTTTAATGTTTGCTTTCTTTGGTCTTTATTAGAGTTGGCAGGAATACTTGGCTAAATGCAGCCTTTATTCTGCTGACCGATCTCAAAGATGAGTGGAGAATATCTCTCTCTGCATCTCAAAGAGGATAACCAACCAGGCCAGGGGATGGCATTGCAGTTGTTTTTTGTGTGACGCCTTTTGAAAACCTTTGACCACAGCCATTTCCTTTTCCTGTATGTGACAACACTGTGCTATCACGTCTCCCAGCAGAGAGGATTTACAGCTATGTTAGGGACAACTGGAGAATTAATAGGGGTGTGTAAATGTATGCTGCAGCCATTTTATAGGGCAGGAGCAAGAGATGCTGAACTGTGTCAGGATTCCCACATTGCACTTAAACCCAGAACTAACATATGTGACATCTCAGATCAGTGCCTTGTGCTCCTGTCTCTTGGCAGTTGTGAACAACAAATGGAGACATCCGTGATCCAACAGATCTGTCCTGCTTGTGTTTTAAACCACTTCCTAAATTGTGTCTACACTTCATAATATTTTTATATGTCTACAACATGATGAACTGATCCAGGCTAAATTTGCCAGAGTTCCCTGGGACAGCAAGTCTGTCAGCAACAAGAGAAGAAACAACTTCTGTGCTGTTAGCCCAAACTGATATTTCTATTAAAGAAAAACCAAGATATGAAGTGTTCCTTCTTGTAACTGTTGAAGACATTTATTTGTTTAGCTTAAAAAGTAAGTTTTCATTAGTTACTTAGGGTTACAATACAGTAGGATTTATGCTGTTCGTTTAGTTTAGCATGAGTAGCTACATTTGCTGAGTAAAGCTATTTTGCTTTATGCTACAATAGAGTTGATTTTCTTAGCAGCTAGTACAGCGCTGTGTGTTTAGTCTTTTAACATCAGAAAAAATGTTGATGACACAATGAGGTTTTGGTAATGTTCTCTATTAGTTTGTATTTCTTGGTTTGCCAAGTTTCTCTTCTCAGGTGTATGAAAAAAGTAGACCAGAAGATAAGGAGGGTGCAGCTGTTCATAGAGCTTGCAGATCAACAAGACAAAGCAGTTAATAGCCTGCCAGCTTGGACATGGAAGAAGAGTCCAGTATGCTGTTAGAAGACCCCAGATCAAAAGCCACTATTGGACTAGAAGATGCATGAACGTCACATGAGGGGTGGCTGCATAGATCACAAAGGTATAATTACTCTGGGATTTCTTCATTTGAGGCTCCTTCCTTTTCAGAGGCATGCAGCCCAGACTGACCTGCTGCACCGTTCAATTAAATCAAGTTAAATTAAATTATAAAATGTAATGCCTGAGACTCTGCTGTGGGAAACTTAAGGCTGAGCCTCAAGAAAGAGGGAGTGTACCTGAGAGTAAGAGCATGTGTGAGGAATGGAAAGGGGCACCCATTGTCCCAATGGATTTGCCCACTGCAAAGGGACCCTGTTCCAAGCAGTTAAAGACTCAGATGGTGTATATGTGGTTCCTTGAGTGGTGTGTGTGTGACTCCTTAAGTGGTGTGTGAATGCTTGGGTAGTGGCTTCTCCTTTGACAGTAACTCTCTATCAGTATGGTAAATCTCAAACTTGCTTTGAAAGAATTGTGAAAATCAATGAATTTAAACCTACATCTTCCAGAAAAACAAAACATCTCCCCTCAAATCTTCAAAGAACCTCTAATTTATGCCTCTGAAGAAGCTCAGATCTATTTATTGTTTTTGTGGACACCTTTTCAAATAAGAACTTGGTTAAATTTTATTTTTACTAAATATCTTCACAAAGGAAATTACTTGAAACTAGAACTGTTCAGAAAAGACTTAGAAAATAAAATAGTTCACTAGAAAGTTCCTTCATTGTAAGTTTTTAATTAGCTCTAGTCACAACAGTTTTTTGCTCCAGCCACACACACTTCAGGCATGTGACTAATCCTATTAAATTAAGTGTGTTTCAGTGTTTAAAGGATTAGAGTCTCAATTACAGGCTATCAGCAGAGGTCAGGTACCAACGGCTGTTCAGAGCCTGAGTTTTGTCATTTTCTGAATGAGAAATATTTGTATCCCTTCAGCACTAAGTTAAATGGGTGTTCCAATATGGCCTTTATTAAAGGAATTGGATCATCCTAACATCCAACAGGTCTCTGAACATATGCAGACCTTCAAAAGAAGCCTAGGACTTGGAAAACTTGGGTGTCTGAACTATGACCTTTGGCTCCAAACAGGAATAGCAGAAAAACAGTAATAGTAATTGTCTTATTTCTCCTGCCCAACAGTGGGGTCACTTATATTTAGGTAATTTCTGATAAATATTTGTCCTTAGGCAATTACTTAAGTAATATCTGATAAATACTGACAAATTATTATATTTAGGTAATTTCTGATAAAAACTCAAAAGCCAAGACTGTCATACTCCTTTGCAATCTCTCTTGCTTTTATTTTTTTAAATATCTGAACAGCGAGGAAGCTGTTTCCATCATCTAACCCTGATCTCTGTTGCCCACTGAGCCTCTTCAGATGAGTTTCTTGTCCTCTCCCTTAGAAACAGAATTCATGTTCTTAGGGCTCCCTTCCAGGTCTTGCCTTTCTCTTGGAAAAACCACTCCAATTCCTCCAATGTTTCCTCATGAAACTTCTAATTCTCTATTCTAGCCAAAACAGAATACAATACTCCAGCTGAAGGTTTACTAACCCTGAGCATAATTTGTTTAATTTGCTTGGCAAACAATATTCCTTTTTATATAGCTCCTGGTGCTATTTGCTTTTTTTATAGTGCCTTGGATGTCTCCTGTTTGCTTTGTGATCCATGCTGACCACAATATCTAGTTATACAGTGATGCTATCAGACTAGTAATTTCACATCCTGCATTTGTGATGTGGGTAATTCTGCAGAAAGTGAAAGCATGTCCTTTGGATCACTTTTTCCCAACTGAACTTGCCAAGTTCACCGAGATCCTTGCCCCGCCTCCAGCCTCTCCTGCTCCTCCCAGACAATGGATTTGGTAAGCCATTTGTCTATTCTGCCACCTAGATTATTTAATTAAAATGTCAAATTGGTGTAATTCTTGCAGAATTCTGTTTGGTACATTTAAAGTCTTTCTAAACCAAGATACATCTCATCTGCAGCCTTTTCTGCTATACACAGGAGCAGTTACCTAATCTGAGCTGGAAATGAGTGTGTTTGACATGATTTATTCTAGACAAAGTAATCTCACTGATATTAATTGATTTTCTAGATACTTAAATGCCTCAATGAATAGAGAAATTTAACTCAAGCAGCTCATTGTTTAACAGCTCATTTAGTCATGGGAGGGATACAGCTTTCTAAAACAGAAATGTGAACTGACAGACTAAATTCAGAGGATTTGAATTCCCCTGTAAATGATCTAAATGATCGAAATTATCTGTCACTTAAAATGCATCTATTTAAAATCCAGACCAATCACAGAATACCTCTGTAATTCCTCTGTAAATGATCTAAAATTATCAGTCACTTAAAATGCATCTATTTAAAATCCAGACCATTTACAGGATACCACTTTTACATTGCTATACAATGGGGATAGAAATAAACTTAAGATACCAAGAAATAAAATTCCCTGATCTTTACAAGTGACTCCAGGCACCTGACTTGGATTTTTTCAGGACAATTTTCAGCTTCATGCTTTAAAAAAAAATCAGTGAAACTTTTTGGTCTAGAGATATTTGCAAACAAATACATCTGCAGGCACCAAGCAAAGGGAGGATAGTTATGCTGAATAACAGAAGTTGCTGGAGCAGTTGTAGTTGCAATGTGTTCTTTAAACCAAAGAAGGAAGATCAAGAATGGGTATTAAAGAAAAAAAAAAAGTTATATTTAATTTAGCTGTTTAGTTAACTCAACAGTCTGTTCAGCTAAAGTATCTTTAAAGTGCCTGTTGCTTAAACATGTCAAAAATCCCCAAACATAGGTATATGGGAAGTAGAAAAATACTCCTCCCTCCATAATGATACAAGGATAAATAGGTAAGCAATATATTACTAAGAATCATGAAAATAAGAAACAAAGAAAGGATTCTTTCCAGTATCGCTGAAAATAATGCAATGAAATGTGAAAAAAGAGCATTTAAAAACCAAACAGCATCCATAGTGCACAGATGTTTTAGAAGTTGAACAACACCTGTCAGACAAACTGCAAAGCCATAAGGGCTTTATGCCATGGTGGCATTTGTCTGATTTGGCCTACTGGAGAAATGTGAAGCTCTGGGGAGAGCAACATGGATAAGAGAATCTGGACTGAGACAACAGCTCCAGTTCAGTGAGCAGATCTGTCATTTGGTGCTCACAAGCACCAAACACCCCACCTGCACTCTATCTCAGCTCCCAGTTAAGAGATCCAGTATTTTCCTGGAATATAAACCCAGAGAAAGAAATAAGCTCTAGGAGAAATGACAAAGATGAGGCGAGGAATGACAGCTAGCCCATGGGAGGCGCTGATGGGCAGGGGTAGATGGGGCCTCCTGCCGGACTTTCAGTCGCGTTTATTCGGGTTTGTGACAGCAGATGGCAGTCGTGTCTTTAGTACAGCAGCAGCTGGCGCCTACTCTGCGAGGAGCTACGGCACAAAGGCATGTTCAGCCAAGCATCTGTGACCCTTTCCTGGTGCCAGCCGTTGTCGTTCATGTTGGCTGCGTCTCAGGCACTTTTGTATGCAACATCTGCGCTGAAAGGCTCAGCAGAGCTCCCTCTCCATCACCCCCGCACTCTGAGCCTTCCAGGAGGAGATCTTTCCGCAGTGTGATGCTGAGAGATAAGTAAACAACAGAAAGGCGCATTCCAAAGGTTTATCTGTTTTACCGAAAGCTCTTCATAATCACACGTGCCCGTGAAGCTGAGAAATGCACGTTTGCCACATGCGGTTGCAGATGGCTGTGGCATCTGAAGCAGATCAAACGGATTGTGCATTTTCTCATATTGCTCTGGAGCCAAAGCATCTTCTATTCCAACACTGAGAAATATTTGCTTTTATTTCCCAAACAGTGCTGAGAGTCTGATTTGAAGATCTACTTCAGTTTTTTTGGGCTATGGCATTTCTAAAAGTTAGGCTCCCAGCTGTTTTTCCAGACCTCTGCTGGATTGCAAATGAAAATAAAAATAGTATAACAAGCTGCCAAAGCAACCAAAAGTGAATAATTTATTGAAAGTCTGCTCCTTTACCTATTGTATCTCTTAATTTCATCCTGCCTCTGCCTTGAAGAGTATCCCTCACCCTCCAAGACCAACCAATCCAATTCAATTTGCATATTATCAGGGAACAAGTTCCAGAATCAAGGGCACAACAAAACCTGCTCCTCTTTATCAGATTAGAGTTACCTTGAGTGATTTCCTCAGTTATATTGAGCTAAAGCAGAGAAGTTCAGTGCAAAACCTCATAGAAGAGGAAGTTTATTTTATTTTAAACTGATTTTAATACTACTTTGTCTCACTCCTTTCTTGAGTATGAGGATGGAGACACATGTGACTCTGTAGCCTCTCTGGTGCAAGGGTTGCCCTGCACAGGCAGTGCTTTTCTGACAGTGTGCTGTTCCTAAACATGGCACGCAGACCCGGATACTAATAACAGGGTCCTTCAATAGTCCCGAACAATCGAATTCAGAGGCCACGCAGGAGTAGCAGGAGAAAGGACCAGAGACAAGGCTTGAAACGAGGCAACAGCAAAAGTCCAAGGTCCATCCAGGAGATGGGGCTCAAGACAAAGCTAAAGCACAGGTCCTAGACATAGGAGACATGGCTGGAAGCAAGCTACCTTCAGTACTGATCTGAGGTTCATCTAGAAGCTAGGAATGGAGAAAAACTGCTTTCAACAAAAGTATGAGACCAACTCAAGAAGCAGGCCTTGGTTTTCTAGACCCAGGTCCACTCATAAGCTGCCCATAATGTTATTTTGACCCCTTGTGCTGTTTCTTGCTGATTTCACACTTTCACATTGTCATTCATACCTAATCCACACCAACTTTAATGTGTCTCTGTCGAATTCTGTGGGTGTACTGTCACGTTAGAGGACAATCGTGTCCTGGTGGCCAGGCTGTAAGCAATTCAATGCAAACCAACACCTCAGTTGCCCTCAGGTGGCTAATGGAAAGCTACTGCAGACTGAAAGCAGCAGCATTAGATGTTACCTATGAGAAGCAGAATTTAGCAAACAGGCTGCTGCCTCCTATGTGAGCTCCATCTTTTGTTTGCAGCCCCCATATCGAGCACTTCACAGTATTGTAATCTCACACCCAATTTTCTCAGCATGGTTCTCTGCAGTGATAAGCTGTATTTACCATGCAGTTAGCATAGACAAAAATCAAGAGCATTATATTTAAAGCTAATAAAATAAATTCTTGATTAGCATCTTCTGGCAAGCCTGGCTTTGTGCAGTGAGCTGAACCTCAGTGCAGGGATTGTGGACTTAAAGAGTAAATATATTGTGGACTCAAGATATAAAGAGAAATGTAATTCATATAGTTTTGGTTAAGCAAAACTGTGGGTATATTCACTCCAATACACTCTCAGCAAGTAATTTGGCTTTGTATGTTTAAGCTTTTATGTAATTATTTGTTAGCTAAACTAGTTACAACCTCTGTTCTGCAGATTTATATGAGGTTTCTTAGGAGGCAGCTGTAATTTGTTCTCATATTGTTCTCATTTGGTGTAACTTTACGAAATAAAAAAGCGACAGCATTGTAATGAATGATACTGTGGATTCTGACTTTCCTTCTACAGAATTATCTTATTAACAGCTCCACATTGAAACATATCACCAATTTTATCCCTTGCACAAAAATTTATGGGAAAAGCAATCCATTCTGTCAGAGCATACCTGGATAAATCTAATTCCATTCCAATAAAGCAGCAGTGCAAAGAGGATTGGAGCTTACCGTGAAATACTAAAATAAAGGTCAGATTTGTAGCAAGCATAAATCAACATTCTTGCATGGCTTAAGTGGATTTATACCCACTTATACGAGGCAAGAATCTGGCTTATTACCACTGGATAAACTACAAATAGAGTGTCAAGCAGGAGTTTGGGGTTTAATACTTATTTCCCTGACATGTTAGCATAAATCAGGTTCTATGTATTTTGAAGACTTTTTGTTCAGCATAACTGAAGAGGAAGTTGGTCTGGAAGTTGGTTAAATTCCCTCCTTTGAAAGTAAGCTTTTCAATCAAGGTCTGTGCAGTGTTATTAAATAGCTTGTGCAGATTGAACTGTTGTCAGCTTTTCCAATATGTACATTCGAGGTTTTGAAATGTAGCCTTTAGGGCAACATAAATAACACAAAATCAGTCGATCGATTGTCCAAGGTTGTGATGATTTGGTGTTATAGACTCATTCCCCTCTGAAGTGCTCTCCTCCTCATAATTTTTAAAAAGCACACAGCGCATGGAAATGACAGAAGCGCAGTACAGGAAGGAGAAAACGCATGGTAGGAATAATCATCTCACAGGGTTTTACACTTGACAAGATTACATCAAGCTTTTCTTGGAGCAGGCATCCCAAAAGGATTTGCAGATGGCCTACACCAGCGCAGCTGCTGGGGGAAGAAACCTCAGCTCTTCCTGCATCGCTCTCTTTTCCATCACCTCTTATTTGTGCTGGCATCAGGATTTGTACAATTGCACAATGAAGCCGACCGGGAACTATTCATCTGGAAGCAACCTAACAACAACAAGTTTGTTCCCCTAAGGCCATGGCTTTCAGCAGTGCAGCCAGACTGTTGTTCATTGAACTCTGCTCTCCCAGAGGGCTGGAGAAGGAGGTTAAGGTCACTGCTCTGCAGAAGGACAAGCCACTTGCCATTTTCCAGGTTAAACAGGCTCATTCCACTGGAACACTGGGTTCCAGTCCTAAAAAGTGATGCTTTGGCCCTCAGCAGATCTGGAGAGATCTGGATGGACATGAGGGAGAGAGGACATGGGAATGTCCCTGTCAGGCAAAATCTGGGGACATCATAGATCAAGCATTTCACCTACAGGATCTTTGCCTTGGTATCATCCAGGCTCCGGCAAAGTCAGATTTGGTTTGTGAATCTCAAACACTGCTCATGGATATTTTTTTTCCCCTGGGTATCAACTGATGAATAATGAATAAATGCTGTGCCATTGTCTCCATTTCCTTTGCTGTTACTAAAGTTGTCTGACTTAGGTTTTCTCCTCTCAACTTAGTGTCTGTAGCCAGATCCTACAGCAAAGTCAGACTCCTGGATATCATTCAGTAACACAGAAAATGAAAAGTCACAGTATTTACTGCATATGGCTAAGAAGAGTGAACGAAATCTAAGAAAAAAACCATCATTATTTTAATAGAAAGGTTCCTCTTAACTAGCAAATGTGTTATAAGTTGTTTTTACTGATGCATCTGGAAAAACAGGCATATTTGGGAGCAGAATAGCTCTTATATCTCAGAAACCTCAAGGCAGGTCTATGGCTGGGAGGGAAACTGTGTGGAGAAGCAGCAGAGACTGCAAGAAGCAGTGTTGATGAGTAAGCAGATATGCCCTCTGGGGAATCCCTTGCCCACCTGATCTCTTTTAGATGAATCACAAAGCAGAGGCTGCTTCCATTTATCAATATATCTTAGTATTTCCCACCATCACTGGAATTTTAGCCTTTGTGTTTTTCTTAACTAAATGCTGTTCTTAGTAATTCTGTTTCCCTTGTATAAATTCCCTGGCAGTTTTCAGCCCAGTTAGTTAAATAAACCATCATTTCCTGCCTCAAATGTCAACTATTGTGGCCCAGGATTCCCTAAGGGTCTCATTGCCTTTAGATGTGCTGCTTCACAATCTGAGCACATTCTCCTCTCATTCTTTGCTTTTTTACATGAAGACTTCCCCTGTTCAGGAAATCCAGGCATTAACAGTAAAGATAATAGGCAAGTGATTTTCTTCAGCATCAGAGGGACTACAGGAAGCAGTCCAGCCATGGCACTGAATTGTTGATTCAGCAAGATTCAGTTCATGTCACTCAAAGGAGACATCCTTAGGTTGAAGTTTCCAATGGCTGAGGGGCATTGCAAAGTCATGAGCTGAGAACTGTATTCTCATATCGGTAGCCAGAGGTCTCCATGATGTTACATCTTTTCGGGCCTTTATTCCCAGGATGCCTCCCTGCATGGGTTTCCACACCTCCTCCAGCCAGTCTCTCCATCTCCATTCAGATCCGCACACCACTTCTGCTATATTTGTTCCTGTTTTGAAACATGATACAAGCTGGCAGCCTTGCTCAGGACACTGATGGTGGCTCTTGCCTAATGCACCAGCAATACTGTGCTCCAGAGGCTGCAATTTCTCTGTCTCAAACATGGGAACTCCTGGCTCTTGAACATCTTTCCAAACCCATGAAGATCTCAGGAAAAGCCTCCCATATAGAGGGACCTGCAGGGTCCTGGCTATAAAGCTGGGCTGCACTCCTTCTTCATGGTAAGGTAAGGTCTCTTGCTCTCAGAGAAATCACCAGGCTTGGGTGTTGTGAACTCTGCCTGCTACTTATCTCCAGGTCCTTTCTGTATGAATGGCTTTTGTGACAAGTGCAGCACAGACAAATCGTGATGGCTTGGTTTATACACACATTCAAAAATTAAAGGTCAAATCTCAAGGTCCTTAGTGAGGCAAAGCTCTTGGCCAAGTGTGTGTTTCACAATACAGGTTGCATTGGATAACCAGACAGTTTGTCAGTGGAAGAATTCACTGATTGCTCTAGAGTTATCTGGATAACATTTGGCTTAAAACTTATCACCAAGGCCCCTGTCAGTCGCAAGAAAGACAACATTCCTGATATTTGTTCACTATAAACACATACTACAAAATTTTCTCAAAGCCTACACAAAAGAGTAAGCTACTCGGTATTCTAATTTATGCTTTGAAAGAGCCTCCTGATGTGCAGAGCAGAGAAAATTAACAGGGCTGGGGAGCTCTCTGGTGATCACCATGCCCTCTCCTGCCCTGCTCAGCAGCACTAGCAGGGAAGGGAGCTGTTGCTGTTTCTCTGCTGATCACTGAAAGAGTTTGCTTTCCTACCTCACCTTAGCCATCTTCAGTTTTATGCAACCTCCTGGCAGTTGTTATAAAATACACTAGCTGCTGTGACACTAAAGAAAACAAAACCTAGTTGCAGCAGCATCTTTCTTTCCAAGTTTGTGTACTTACAGAATGCTTGCTCCTCCTTGAATCCTCCATGTCAAAAATTCAAATCCCACTTAGAAGCCCTACCACTTTTGTGGTTTAGGGGAAAATTTTTGAGGCAAACATGTCTATGTAAGTGCTGACATTGCTGTACAAATGGACTTTCTCAAATCAAAACTTGATAAGAGTTTTACTGGCATTAAAGTTCAAATCTGTATAGTCTGGAGACCTCTGCTTGGGAAGTACCTGTGAACACTTAGGGAAAATATTTATCTTTATCTGTAATAAAAAGAAAATTTTAGAGTATGGATTTATGGCACAGGAATCTGGTTCTGGAGCTATGACTGAGGTATGGAGTTTCTATAAACAGTTCTTCTCGTTCCTCTGGTTACCTGGAATTTGGGAGAGAATCACTCTTTCAACTAAGCTGGACCATGTTCAAGCCTTTGCTGGTAACACCAGGGGCAAATTCACAACTCTGACATTTAATGAGCACAACTGATGGCTCTGAGGAGTTTGACTTGCTGCCAAATTGATATGTCTGTGGATCCCATCAGTGAGTGTTATATGTCATTTGGATTTTTTTTCCTGATCTCTATTAAATTGATTTTTTGCCCATTTGTTTGGCAATCTTGCTGAAACACTGCAAAGTGCACGTGAGATAGGAACAATGCTAAGCAACCAAATGTAAAATGACTGGGGCAATAAGAAATCATGTTTGTTTTTCACT
Source organism: Turnix velox (assembly GCA_013400935.1). NCBI lineage: Eukaryota > Metazoa > Chordata > Aves > Charadriiformes > Turnicidae > Turnix > Turnix velox. The sequence goes on from VZTY01005751.1 coordinate 546,442, forward strand.
GTTTAAACACAATTTACAGCTGGGAAACTGTTTTCCAGGTTATACTGCAGTTCCATTAAACTAATTCAGATCCCAAACACATCACACAATGTCTTCTTACAAATACACCTCATGCAAATGCAAGAGTGCATACAGGAAGTGATAGAGCACAAATGGCTTTGGCAACATTAGCTGGAGAGACAGACAGGAATGAAGGGCTGTCTAGAAGAAAAGGGACATTATGTCAGATATCTAGGAAAGGTTACATTTCCTCCAATGTGAGTGACCTCCATTCACCTATCAGCAGCTGCTCTGCGATCCTGGGGGATTGCTGGAGCACTGTCAGAGCCAGGGCCACAGACAGGATGAAGAGAGAGATGGGAAAAGGGCCAGGAAAGCAGAAAGGACATCAACCAGACACTTGTAGTATTTGGCATGAACTGAGGTATGAAATTTCTATAAACAGTTCTTCTCGTTCCTCTGGTTAATTTGTGTCATAAGCACAAAATTAAAGACCGTAAATACAAAATTAAGACCCTAAATATAGGCAGTTAGAAAAATAAGGTTCTGCTGTGCTGGATCATGACAGTTATTGCATGGCTCACTTCTTGAGTTGCAGACCCTGCCCCTTCTTGTGATACTTGCCCTGAGATACTCAGCTGCCAGAAAGTGTTGCTCCCTTATTCTCCCTTCCATCAGCCAAGACATTTTTGACTCTCCCAGTGATGTGGAGTATGGTGACTGCCAGAAAGAAAAGAAACACAGGCTACCTACTGATGCTATTTTTACCAATGAAGTTACTTGGAAAAGTAACTTCAGGTAAGCACCACTTGAAAAAAACTAAGAGAAGACCACTGATGGCAGAGATTTCCTCTGCATCACATCCCTACTGACTGGCATCCTTACAGTTCATAATTGCTTCTCCTTGCGCAACCTCAAACCCTTTATGCTTTTCCATAAAAGCCTCTTCTTTTCCTGATCTGTGAAAACAAACATGCCAAGCAGAACAGCACAAATTGCATGATTCGGTGGGATAATGTCACCTCTGCTTGCTAGTTGTGAAAATGCTTCTAGTTTCAGTATCATAAAAAAAGCTTCTGAGGCAATGGGTTGCATTAACTGGCCCTGTTTTGGCTTCTCCTCTCACTTTGACACATATGCAAGATTAAACACTTCCATTACCACAATTTTAGTCCTTTCCTGACTTTCTCCAGCCTTATCCCCACTTTTTGGAGCTGTCCTGTCCTCTTGGCTCAACAGGCTGGCTTAGTGCCTGCACTCCTTCCCCAGCCAGGCCAAATCTTCAGCTCAGTTACCTACAGAAGTGCAGCAGTGAGTGGGCAAAACATTGTCTCTGCCACCATCAGGTGATCTGGAAAGAATCCTGGGACAGTGATACACAACCTTCTGCTTGGGCTGCTCACTGCAGACCCCACCTGGACCATTCCTGGCCCAGCAGAGTGAGCCAATACCTGTGTAATAGAGACCATCATTGAGTTAACAGCTTTTCTTCAGAGATGTTTTATAACAAATGGTCTCAAAATGTTAAGGATAAAAATGTTTACAGCCCACTATTGGAAAAGGGAGTACTGTTACTTTGCTGTGCAATATTGATTTCTAGGCCTGTGACTTTGCAAATCAAGTCTACATCATTCTGGTTCCTGACACACCCTTTTCTTTCTTTTCTGTCTTGGTTTTACAAAATGCTATTTTAAGAACTGTTTGCAGTTGAAATCAATGCCATGCGATGCCGAAAAGGCTGAATTCCTTGTTTTCTGAAGAGGAAACATTTTCTCGCTGATCCCTATGGGACAGGGCAGCATGCAGCCATGTGTGTCTGTTCAGCAGCTCAGGCTGCCTCTTGGACATGCTGTTTACATCTTCTCACCTTCTTCATGTCACTCTGCACATGACAATTCACAACCACAGCAGTTTACGTGTCTCCAAATGCACTACTCTGCCTAAGAATGGGGACTTCAAAAAGCTGAGGTATAGGGGAATGTGGCAGCCAGACTCTGGGGTATGTATTATGTTATTGCCATCTATTTTTAGTTGTGGTGACTGTGTATTCCAACCCTAGGTCACCTCTGAACTTACTTCCACAAAAATGAAGCTGAAAAACAGATTAGCTGGATCCATAGACTGGACAAAAAGGAATCCTGTCTAGATATTTATAGAACAAATAAATATAAACAACTGTAAAAAATGTAGCCTTTTTTTTTTTTTTCCTTTTTGTCTAAATATAAATTTCCTCAGCTGCTGACCTTTTGGTTACATAGTAAAAGTCCCAGCATCCATAATGGTTGCTAGAACTTTGTGGGGTTTTTTAGGTCAGTACCACAAAAATGTTATGACTATTATGAAATGAAAGGGCAGACTGCCGGGTTTTGCACCTATTCTTTTGGGCCCTAACCTTTTTTTCACTTAAATTTTTATATTAGTGTACCTGTGCTGAAACAAGTTGGTTGAGTACAGGTGTTTGTGATTTGTGCCAGTGAAAGTCAGAAGAGCATCAGTCCACTCACACTCTCCTTTCTTGGGCAGTTTGAGAGTCAACTCAAATTAATATTTCCCTAGCAGGTGGAGTGATGCATTTTCTCATCTCACACAGGCTGCTTTGTTAACTTTGTTCTTCCCTGTCTGTGAACGCAGAGGAGCTTTCTCACATGTCTGTCACTTGATTTTGCATTTTCTCATACCCAGTCTGTCTGCCTGCCTTTGCTTTGCTGTTACTGTTTCTCAAAATGGCTCCAAAAACTCTCTTTTGCCATCTCAGAGGAAAGGCACAATTGCATTATTGTACTGAGTGAATGCATTTTCTCATACATGTAGCTGAATGGGAGATTATTTAAACATCTTCAACACTTTCCTAATTGGAATAATGACATGCTAGGAATGGTAGTGTGAGGAGAATTCATATTCAGACTCCCGAATGTGAATGAATGAGTAACCAAAACTATCACTTCCTACAAGGTTAAACAATTTTTAAAGCAAATGATTACTGTAAAACCACCATTTGACTTCATTAAAACAAACAGAAACTCAAGAATTGATTTTTTTCTGTTGATCTTTAGATCATGTGAAAGTTTTGTGGACCCCTTAGTAAAGGAGAAGTTGACTTGAAATGCTGCTTGCTGGCTGGTGCCTCAGGGATGAGCCATCAGCTCCTGCCCTGTGCCTGTCGCAGGCACTCCCCTTGTGCTATCAAAGAATCATAGAATGGT
>VZTY01005752.1:5163-24982 GCA_013400935.1 Turnix velox
TAATGGCACAGAGCAGCCAGCCTGCCCTCCCACATCCCAGCCATGCCAGGAGGAAATTTATTATCTCTGCAGTCACTGCAGCAAGGACTGGGCACTCGTGGGCTGCTGGGGGAGCTCAGCACTGACTCTGTACTGTAGGGATGTGCTACAACAGCAATCAATGGCAATGAGGAGAAGCTTCCCATAGTTAATCATAGCATCTGCTCAGATCTCTGATGCACAAGGCTTCCCATTGTTGCCCTTTAATTCCCCAGCAGAAGAAGGAAGAGAGGTTAAACTCTGTGATGATGGATACAGATCTTGTGGGAACTGACCCTGCTTAGATTTAAGCCTTGCTTTGTGTGTCCTCTTTCAGAGTCCTCCAGGGAACAGGCTTTAGTTAAGCTTTGGACTGGCAGCTCCTGGAACAGCTGTAGGAGGAGCTGCCTCTCCCACAGCTAAATGTCATGTTTCCTACAGGACAGAGCTACGATGAGACAGTGGACATCTTTTCATTTGGGATTGTTCTCTGTGAGGTAAGATCAGGATGTTTTTTCTTCCCTGTTGCAGTCTCCTTGTGTCAGCCAGTTCTCTGTGTGCAGAGTGTCAGCCTGTCACCTCACAGCACAGGGAATTAGACTTTCCCTCAGGGAAAGTCAGTTTGGTCCCAGAGGGAGTTTCTTCCTGGACTAAAAGAAATACAGAGAAGAGTTCTGGATGCAGAGAAGATGTAAAAAAAAAAAAAAAGAAAAAAAAAAACCACAACAGAAAACAGATACAAAGCAATAAACCCCAGACAAAATACAAAAAAACCCCAACAACCTGGGGGGTTTGGTGCAGTATGGAGGTGAGGAATCTTGTGAAAGGAGATTTGAATTTGTCTCCCTGTCCATCAGCATGATGTCCCTGCTCAATGCTTTTCCATCCAGCTCACCTGTGTTCATGTGTTAGTATGGCTTAGCTGAAGCATTTAAACCTCAGATGATTATCATTATCCACAACTGTAAGTAATCTTTGCTATCTGGAACTTTGTAAGCCAGTTCTATGTAGTCTAGCTATATATTTTGCAAAGGAATGTAGATGAATGTTTATTGGCAAAGCAGAAAGTTTATAGCCCAGGTAAAAACAAAGGGAGAAGAGTCAACAGGATGTCTGTTGTTTGATCTAGAGTGTCTTTGGGATGTTCACTATTTTTAAGCATTCTTCCTGTGAACTTTTCTGAACCCTTTCTCTGCTGAAAATTCCTCAGAAGGGCTTGCAGTTGTAGATGCTAAAAATCTAGACATTTTCCTATGTTAATACAAGTTTTACTTCACTGCTGCAGTGCACAGCTTATTCTAGAAGTAAAACAAATTGGCTCTGGCATGTCCTTGCATGATTGTTCTTCTGTTCCTCCTTTCCCACAGTTTTTAGTGTTGGCGGTTAGGAGTTTTTTTGTTTGTTTGGAAGCTGCAGGAAATCTTACGTAAATAACTGTTCTGTGTTCTGAGCCTCCCAGACCACAGGTTGGGCTGACTAGAGGCAGTTTGCTAAGGCTTGTGTAAAAAGATCTTTGAAATACATAGTATAAATTTAATTATTTAAATTCAGTTTCTCTGTACTGATCTATAAAGTCTGTGAATGTTTGGGTATTGAATTTAAAGGTAGAGATTATTTAGCCATTATAGGCACTTTATAGAATGTTTTATTTTGCAGCAAAAACAACCTGCAAATCCTCTCAAATTACTGTTTCTTTAAATGGTTGCAGAGCATCCATGGTGCTCTTACATTAAGAACCAGAACTAACCTACTATGAAAGACAGATGTAAATACAGATGTGCACAAACCGAAGTAGTACTGTCATTGGTTGTTGGATCAGCACCTGTCCCTGAAGAATTCTCCTTGAGGTCCAGCTTTAAGTAAAAAGCTAAATGATAGTTTGTTAGAATCTCAGTTGTCTTTACTGACGTTTTTAAGAACTGAAGATAGAGAGAGAAGCCATGGAATTACTGTGTGACCTGAGCTGATTGGAGAGTTTTAATATCCTGCAGCTTTCTTGGAAAAACTTTGGTCTTGAATATTTTCAAGGTGGTACTATTGTGAATGAGGACAACAGTACTCATGTGCTTTAAAGAGGTTGGTTTGTGCCTGTTATTTAATAAGTAGCAGATGTCATAGTGTAGGCTAGAGGAACTTTGTATACTGGAGGCTTGCTTGAGAGGCTTGAGATTTCTTCTGCTTCTCACTTCTCTTGCTATCCAGGAAAGGATGAAGACTAGCTTTTTTCTGTAATTTGATGCTTGATTCCTTTAAGATTTAGCCTGTAAATACGCACATCTTTTGAGAACTTGTCTGGAAAGTCAAGACTTGATGTATCAGATTTTGTCCACTGAGTGTATTGTAGGGACATGCAAGATGGTTTCTGTTGATTAAGCACTGCCTGACTTGGTGGACTTGGAAGGATATAAACATTAGGCTTGAAGACCTGCAGGTCTGACTTAGTTATTTTTTCTCTTAACTTTTTGGTCTTTTCCTCACCCATAAAACAGAAGTAATTGTATTGTCTCATAATTGTGTTTGCTCTGCCTGTGGTAAGGTGAGTTACTATAGTTATACACCATAACTGAGTTCATCAAAGGGTTAGGAAATGTTTGCAAAGTGATGCTGTTCATGTGCTGTTTCAAATGGCTCCCTTTTATTAGCAGCAGCGAATTTATAGGCTTGAAAACATACAGAGAAGCAGCAATGTCTGCAAGGTACAGCACTACACTTGTTGGTAGAATCATTCATTTCAGGGGTTCAGTTGCTCCATTTGAGGGAATACTTTCTGCTCTGTTTTCATGGAGGGATTTACTTTATGCTTTTACCTAGTTGTGAAAAAATGGGATTCGGTTTTGTTGATTTTTTTCCTAGCTAATGGAAATAATGAAATGCAGGAAGAATGTTACTTTATTGTTCTAGGGTGTGTATATCTTTGGGAATTTTCGAGTGAACTACAGGTATTTGGTTTTGCCCTAGTTCCCAGACATTCATTCTGTTACTTTATTTATTCTTTGTCTCCAGATACCTGCTTGAACAAGACTTTCCAGGCATGCGGATTGGTCCAGAACCTACCACAGATTCTTTTATTGCTGTGATGTACGGAGAGTCAGAAGGAAATGTTCCTGGAAATGCCTTAGTTGTTGATCCTAAAAAGCCATTTCGCAAACTCAGCCGCTTTGGCAATGCTTTCTTGAATAGGTGAGTTCTGTTTGCTGGCTGCCTTTGAAGTGTAAATTTCTGTGTTATACCGTCTTCAAGCATTTCTGTTGTTTACTAAGCCTTTTGTGCTGTGCCTGTTTTGAACATCATGAAGTAAGTATTCAAATGGAAGCAAGAACAATGCCTATTCAAGTGAACTGAAAAAAAGAAACCAGTGCTAGGTAGGGTAGGACTAGCATAGATACATTCGGTTATCTGAATTGAATATCATTGTTAAAACCAGTTCATAGAAAACTGCTGAAATATTCCACCAGCTGATTTGTTCATGAGGTATTATGGCAGCTGGAACTTGGGATCAGTTTGAGTACAAATTCTCCTGCTCAATAAAACTTATAGATTAGTACAATTATTAAAAACTACTATTTAAAACAAATAGAAAAATATTTTTCCTTTGCTGCGGTCTTGTTCCTTTCCACTGGTACCACCAGAGATCTTGGCGTAGTTCTTTAAAATCTAAATTGCAGAGATGCAAAAAAAACCTGCAAGAATGGAGAAGGTTTGAATTTGCCTTCCAGACAAATACATATTTAAGTTGTTAAATGTTTAATTTTTACTAGCTGGTCTTCAAGTAGTCTTACAGACTAGGATGCTAGTGTTAGCTTCTGTGTGGCTGCTATTTATTTGCAGAAAAAGGGAAGAGTTGCTAAGGGGCTGAGAATATTTAGCCTAAGTAGCAGGCTAAATATTTCCATTTAAAAGTTATTAATAACTTTGTTCACATTGTGTGAGCAATCACCTTGTTTTCTTCCTGTATTTGATGTAGCTTGACACGGAGGCCTGGATTTGCTAGCCAGTTAATCTAAATTAGTTCTCTAAATGGGATACTTTCCCGTTTGGCTGATAAGAACTGGCGTATGTGTTAAAAGTTCATCATGTACAGTCTTATCTCTTGATGTACTTATTCACAGAAGAAAGAAAAAACGTCATTATAGTTGCCTTGGCTATCACTTTGCTGAGAGATAAGAATATGTGCTATGGAAAGCTGCAGTCAAGTTAGGTTTTAGAGAAGAATTTTGGGGTTCAGGACCCCTTTCTGTGAATTAATTGGCCAAGTCCTGTGCTTCAGATCGCTGTTCTGTTTCTCTCTTTTTTCAACAGCATGCTCTCTATGAAAAGTTAATGAAATTACCCTGTAAATGGCATTTTGCACAATAGACTAATATTGACACAGAACATGTAATCTATTCATGCAAACAATTAATATTATTACATAATTTTACCTGTCTAGCTCACTGTGTCAGGACCTGAATCTCAGGCAAGCAATATTGTTTGCTAGCTAAAAAGATGTACGTTCAAATAACTGACTAAATTATTCCACTTATTTGGTGACCGTGATAGTATTATACAGCAGTAACCTTGTCTTCCTCAATATTCACATTTGTTCCTTAAATTTTGTAGCAGAGATCCAAGTGCATATGTTTTCCTGGCACCACCCTTGGACCACCATTACAGTCATACTCCTGCTTTTTCAAAATTGTCTATTCACTTCTCTTTCCTGCTTTCCCTATCTTTGAGCAGCTTCTCCCCGTTTTCTTTGCCTGCAGTCATTCTAAACATTTTGTTCTCATTTGCCATTTTTAGTGACAGTGCTTTAGATACATTTTTCACTCCTGCCTTAAAAGATTTCTCTCTGTTTCTCTCTCCTCCTCACCTCTTTATTTATCTAATTTTTTTAAGATTTCGCAATCCTAGTGTAGTTTTCACAATCCTAGTTTTGTTTTGTGGAAAACTTAAGGTAATATTTCTACAAGGCAGTGAACTTTTTGACTATAAATTTAGGTGCCTTTATTATCTAAAAGAAACAGGAAAGGAAATGGTGACTGAGGTAATGGAGAAACTGAGAACAAACAAAAACACAGTAGGACAATCAAGGTTTGTACTGGCTAATTAGCCTCATTCATTTGTTGAGGTTATCGTGCCTTTTCTTTTCCATGACCCATTCTTATTACTTCCCCCTCTGATCTTTATGTGTATGTTCTAAAAACTACAACCAGTTGAGTCTGACTTTTTCCTTCTATTTCATTGCCTGTATACTTTCCTCCTCCCTTTGCCACTGATTATTTCTGTGGAGACTGCAGTGTCTTCCCATTTCAGGCCTGTTGTTTTTCTGTTTTCTTGCTCAGCCTTTTCCAGCTGTGCCAGTTTGGATGATTCCTAAGTCAGATTACTGCCCTATTGTTCAGCTGAAATAACCATGCTTTTCTTCTCGTGAAATAAACCTAGAAATATCTCACTGATACTAAATGAATGCTGGACTTTCTAATGTAAAATGGGCACTGCACACCTGGGTAAGCAAGTAGCAGGTGGCCATCACTTGGAAGCACCATTCCGAGAGTGGTGGCCATCCTTTTGCAAGGAGCTTATCTCCACCCAGCAGAGGGCTGTGCTCTCATTTTAGCCAGTATCATATAACTGTCCTGGTCACAGGCTGCAGGGAGTGCTGGAGCCTTTCCTTGGTAGCTGGGGGCAGCTATATGGACAGCTGTATGCATTGTGACCAGGTTAATGTTGTCCATAAGTACATGTTTCTGTGGCTGATGTCACTGTCACACCTCCAAAGGTGAAGATCTCCAAAACCAGGACCAAGGGGATGAAGTCTCCTGCTGTAAGCAAAGACACAAGGTTCAGGACTAACTGAGGAGCATGCACAAGTTCATGGAACCCGATGAAATGCATCCCAGAGTCCTGAGGGAATTGGCTGATGTAATTGCCAAGCTGCCATCCATGATATTTGAAAAGTTATGGTGGTCAGATTAATTTCCTGGTGTCTGGGAAAAGGCAGACATTATACCCATTTTTAAAAAAGCTTTGAAGGAGGGTGCTACACTTGGGTTGCAAAAATCCTCATCATCAGTATAGGCTTGAGGGATGTAGGGATTGAGAGCAGCCCTGGGGAAAAGGACATCTAGCTCTGGAGCCTTCAGCACAAGAAATACAAGAAGGCCACAAAGGGCTAGAGCATCTCTCCCACAAAGACAGGCTGAGAGTTTGGGTTGTTCAGGGTAGGGAAGACAATGCTATGGGAAGACCTAATACTAGCCAACCTGTACCTGAAAGTGGCCTACAGAAAAGCTGGGGAGAAACTGTTTACAAGCACACATAGCAATAGGATGAGGGGCAATGGTTTTAAACTAAAGCAAAGTAGGTTTAGTTTAGACATTGGGAAGCTCTTCACAATGAGGGTAGTGAGACACTGGAGAGGTGGTTGAAGTCCCATCCTTGGAGATACTCAAGGCCAAGCTTGATGAGGCTCTGAGCAACCTGATCTGGTGCAGGATATCCCTGCTCACTGTAGGGGGGTTGGACTAGAAGACCTTTAAAGGTTCCTTCCATCATAACACATTCTACGACAGTACAAAAATAAAGCTATTAGAAAAAACATAGATGAAATGTCAGTCTTTACTGTGTTCCAAATTTCTGAAAGCTAGTTCCTGGTATGGGTACTAGTAATTAGTACTAGTATTTTTGTAATTGTTAACATGGCAAAATGTAATTTCTGTGTCACTCGTGCATCAACATTGATTCCACAAAAAAAGTTTGCTTTTACATGGCATCTCCTTTAGCATTTGGGAAGTTGGGTTTTTTTAAATGTTATTTTATTCAATAGTACCTCACTGTTCTTTCTGAAGCATCTCATAAGCTTATAGAAAAGCTTGCTTCAGGATATGCAGTATATTCTGCACCTGGTGTTCCACTATAAAAGCAATCCAAAAACACAAAAAAGCCCCTCCATATAAAATAAAAAGGATAGTGGTGTTTCTTACCAGGCTGAGGTGGCTGCTGTTTTCCCCTCTTGGGTTTCAGGTAGAGATTTAGCTGATACAGCCACTTCCATTGTACCCAAAAAGTGTTGCTGTTTGCTTTTGTTACAATGTTGTTACTACACAAGGTCACCTGAAAACAAGGTGAAGGAAGGTGTAATGGTTTTCTTTCTTCCTGGTTCCCTTGGCATCATCTGGATCTGTCATCATGTTACCTGACTAACAATAGCTTAGAAATTTTGCTGTGTCTTGCATTTTCTATCTGCTTTAAATCTTCCTAACTTGGATTATCCTTGCTCTTAAAGTCATTCTCAGCCTTGTCAGTGTTACAAACAACAGGTGGGTGATAGTCTCTTTCTTGAGCTATTGTGCCTTCTGAAGTGATGGGTTAACACAGGACAGCCATCTTAGGGACTGCAGCTTAATCCTGTTCTGGGCTGCTGCTGTACCATTGCACTCTGTGGCTCCTCAGTTGCACAGTCTGCTTGTTAGCACTGTCTTCAGCTGCTGCCTGATAAGAGGATTAAACTCTTACACAAATCTCTTAAAGGCAGTTTATGATGCAGAAAGGTGAAGTTCTGCAGTCGTGAATGGCAAGCACCAGGGTAGCTTGGATGCAACACGGCACACAAAGTGGTCTACGTGACTCTTGGAGGCCTTGTGAATTATTTAGTCTTTTCACAATGTCACCATTGAAATTGCCTCCTGTCACAGAGGCAGGAGGTTTTGTTTAGAGCACGCTTTGTGTAATTTGAACTCTTGGTTCTTGCTGCACAACAGCTTTTGCCTAGTTCATGGAAAAGATAATGTTGTTTCCAGGCCTTGGCAAGCCCCACCTAGCAAGGACAGTAGGATAGAGATGAGGACCATTTAAGTACAGCTGAAGCAGGTGAAAATGTGCATCCCTTTTCTTTTGAATCTCCTTGAATTTGGGCAAAAGCTGAAAGATGTGAAGAACTGTTTTTTCTATATGCTAATTTTGGTCACAGCAAAATGTTTATGCAGTCTTTTTAATATCACATGTATGGACTATATTGTCAGCATTTGCATAATTTGGAATTTTATCATTACTGAAACATATTGTGGAACCATAGAATGTTTGAGTTGGAAGGGACTGTAAAGATCATCTAGTTCCAACTCCCCCTGCCATGGACAGGCTCCCTCTAGTTCAGGCTGCTCAGAGCCTTGTCCAGCCTGACCTTAAACACCTCCAGAGAGGGGTGTCCACAACCTCTTCTGAGCAGCCTGTTCCAATGTTTCACTACCCTCACAGTAAAGAACTTGCTTCTTATATCCAGCCAAAATTTCCCCTCTTCCAAATTGCATTTGTTACTCTTAGTCTTGCCATCCTGTACCCTATTAAAAAGTCCTCCCCCAGGCTTTCTGTAGGTCCCCTTCAGATATTGATAAGCTACTATGAGGTTCCCTCTGACCCTTGTATCAGAGAAGAAAATTATACGCCAAATAAGAAGCTATCTATTTATGTTTTATTTTCTTATGCATGCTTTGCTGTCAAACATAGGGATTATTTACAACTTCAGAAACTTTTTAATCACACTCGAGTCTTTCCAAAAGCAGATACGCCAGGGCGAGCTCTCAAGGGGCAGTGGATGGTCTGTATGTGAGGTAGAACTATTGTTAATGGTTACTTTTCTCATCCTTTCCTGCAGATTCATGTGTTCTCAGTTACCTAACCAGGTACTGAAGAGCATCAGTATTATTGACAGCCCTGGCATTCTTTCTGGTGAGAAGCAGCGCATCAGCAGAGGTGAGTTGTGTGGCTTGGAAACTAACTGAACTCAATGGCTACTCTAGACAAGTCATCATCCTCATCTCTTGAGGGCTTAATTTAGTAGTATTGAGTAGTGGTGTGTCTCAGACTATCTTAATGCAAGGCCTATTAAAATCATGTTTTAAGGCTGGAAGTAGGGTTTGGAATTCTTATTCTTGTAGGGTGGAGTAGGGACCCTACTGCTATGGTTATATATGGCTATGGTTACATACTCTGACTAATTTTGACACTTCTGAGAAAAAGCCTTATTTTCATAATTTGAATTGCTTTCCAAAAAGTGAAAATGAATAGACTCAAATATATAAAACTGAAATTCACAAATGAAGAAATGCTTCATAATTGCTATAGCTCTTCAAGCTGCTCATGTTGAAAAATTTGATTTGGGATATGAATAAGATGCTATTACTGTAGACACAGCTGCTGCTATTGTTTCTTAAGGTTGCTTTGCTCAGACATGCCATAATGCAATTTTCAGTCAAAAGAGTTAAGGTAGGAGGAGGAAAAGGGAATGAATTTTTTTCTTGTTTAATAAAATAGTTTTAAAAAATTTATATAATATTCTGTGAAGAGCTGAACCTGCTTTTCAGCACACTCCTTAAGAAATTGGCTTTGTTTGATTCACTTAACTGTCATCTAAACTATGCTTCCTTATCCAGTCTACTGGATATTTCTGTATTCTTTGTTCAGTGTCTGAATGTTTTTTGTCCTTTCTTGTTGCTCATGTTGTCATGTAAAGTTGTCATGTGATAGATTAGTGAAGCAGCAGAGATTAAGAGCAATGAATGTTCTTTATCTATGCAAGCAATGGCTTGAATGTTTCAAAACCAGATGAGTAAAACAAATACTGCAAGCTGGAACTCTTATTTCTAGTCAGAAATTACTAAATCTATCATTAATCATCATTAATCTCATAAAATGTCCTCAAAAGTTGAAATCTCATTGCACACAGAGTTGGATAAAAATCAAGATGGTCTTAAGTGTCATTATTTTGCTTCTCCATTTTGGATTCTATCTTCCTTTTTCCTCCACCAAGAAGGAGTTTCTTCCTCTGTATCATAAATAAATAAAGAGAAAATCATTCTTGGTGATATTGAACTGCGTGATGCTGCTACTTCCATATGGAAGTGTGCATGAAATAAAAGAAAATTAGAGCATTGTATTGTTACGCCACAGAAAAAGAGAGCAGTTGTGTGACAAAATTTAACACCATTAGGAATTCCAGAGGAAATCCCAGACTTATGTTTCACTGGTAGGCCTGTATTGCTTAAAGGACCACGGCTTTTCAGTGCCCTGTAGAATTCCTGTTGTAATTTAACAGAGCGTATGACTCTTAATCAATTATTGTTCAGAAACTCCTTTTATTGATGCCTTATCAATTGTTTTTATTACCTAGATGGCCTGCCCTTTGATACAGTAGACTTTTGCACCAGGTGACAGTGCACACTCATAACTTCAAACTCTTACCTGTTTCACAGACTTCAATTTGCATTTCAATTTTTCTCAGTGTGTTAAAGATTTTCTTGAGCATGTAACTGGGCGTAGTTCTTTAATTATGATTCTCCTGTATGCTGTACCACAGCCAGTGTGCCTGTACTACCAATAAGAGTTTTGGAGTCAGCTCTAGAGCATTGTTCTTTCTGTGTCCTAGACTTAAAGTACAACTGCTTCCCAGATTTAAGGCTTCATACAGAATCACAGAATTGCCTTAGTTGGGAAGGACCTTTCAGATCACTGAGCCCAACCATCAACCAAACTGTGACAAGAACCATCACTAAGTCATACCTGTAAGCACTGTTTGTTCCTCTCCTTTAAATACTTCTAGGGATGATGTCTCAACCACTTCTCTGTATAGCCTGATCCAATACTTGCTAACTCTTTTGGTATAGAAATTATTCCTAATATCAAGTCTGTCCCTCCCTGGCGCAAGTTGAAGCTGTTTCCTGTAACAGAATAATATACATGCACATACAGGCAGCTCAACCCAGTAAGAAAATCGTTACTTTATCCTTCTGTAATGCATATGAGCTCCAGGAGGCCTGCTGCAGGTTCATTTAGCAAGGAAGCTCTGACCTGGTGGTGGCCAGGATCCACCATCCCTTTGCAATGATTCTAATTTTCCTCAAGGAGTGCCCAGAGATGAAAAACTAATGCAGAGCTCGTAAGATCTCCCTCTAATTCTGCTGAGCAAGGTACTTCAGAACACTGTCTGTGTGAAATCAACTGAAGAAGAAGGTAGAAATTTACAGGAAGTACCTGCAAGGCAATATATGGACCTATTGCATGCTCTTAGAAGCAATGCTACCCTCACCCATGTCAGAAATACTGCACAGTCAGATGCACTTCCTGTATATGAGCTTTGGGCTTCTTAGGCATTTTCCATAAAGGTGGTTTTGTGGAGCACAAACTTGACTTGTCTGATGGTATTGCATGTAGCGAGGTGCACCTGATCTGCTTCTTGAAGGAGCTGGACTGACTTTAACATATTTGTGATAAGAGTCTGATTTAGCACAATTTGAAGTTTGAGCTGCTTAGGTAATTTTTTAAACCACTATATGCAAAAGTAAGCAGAATCCTACAAGATGTTTTCTGCTGTTCCTAAGTGTATTTCTTTCAAAGGAGGGTCTGTTTGTATACCTTCAGACCAACAAAGTTTTTTTCCTGCAGAAGTTGTGTTGTTACCTTTAAACTTTCTGAATTAGGGTTGCAGCTGGTGTGCTGCACTAGGGGAGCTGCTGCTTCTTTTCACAGTGAAGGTGATTATAAACTTACACATAGGGATGCTTTTGTGTGCTCTCCAGGAAAGCTCTAAATATAGACTTGCTTCTTCAGTATTTTTTTTTTTGTGACAATTTCATTATTTCAGAATCTTACAGTTCAGCAAGATTTTTAAGCCTTTAGTTTTTTTATTTGTGAATCTTGCTGGTATTTTCTAAATAATATATAAAATATGAGATTTTTTTCATCATCCAGTAATGGAGTGTGAAATTTAAATAAAACCTAAGTGTTCTTAGATGCTGTCTCCTCTGCATATTATTGGTGTCTGTTCATGTCTGAGTTTTTAATTAACTTTGTAGAAGTAGTTTAAATTACTGACATTGGTGAGCAGCAACTTTCCTTGTTGGTGTTATTCTAACATCAGACACATTAGAAGATCGTTATAAGACCTCAGTGGGAAACCTTTATTCTTTGCTGTGAACAATTGCTCAACTATTTACCTTTGAATGGACCTGCATAAAGGTAGAGTTTAACATACTCTGCTAGGAGTGAGGTGAAGCCTTTGAGACCAGCAAAGCAATCAAATGTTAACTTTTGGTTTTACCGTGCAGGAAAACAGTAAAGGGGCTATCTAAAAATAAAGGATATGCCCTGCTTCCCAGCATGTTTTATTTATAACTCTGGAAAGCATCCAGGCCATGGATGAAGGACCTAATTCCTTTCTGAAGGGTCAAAAATATACACAGAATGCAACATTCAAAGCTGTCTCTTTTGACACACCTTTCCCACTCCTGTTGTTGGCAGGAGGATGTACCAGAAGCTTCCTGCCTATCAGTTCAGGACCTTTTCAAGTGGCTGGAGGAGAATGTGCAGATGTGTGCCAGCATTGTCCCCAGTCAGACAGTGCCCGGCCCTATGCTGCTTCTGCAGCATCATGGTGACATTGACAGAGACAATGTCAGACAGAAATGTGCCTGTGGTCTGCCAGATCTGGAAGGAATAACAAGCTTAAACGAAGGAGGAAGGTGAAGCAATGTCTGACAGGGTGTGGGGAGGAACTCGTTTTAGAAAGAGCATTGATAACCTATTTTGGTTCACAGTTGAGTTGTATAAAGCCAAAGATCTCCAGAAATAGAGGGGAAAGATCTTGGAGGAAAATGGAGGATACTGGTTAGCTGGCATTTTTAGGACTGGAATCACTAAAATGCAAGTAGTCATGAGTTAATTAAGGTGATATATGTAGTTGTAATGTGGTTTCGAAGTTTTTCTTGTCTTGTAATGAGACATCCTTGGGCTTAGTCCATCAGTAGCAATAAGTGTTATGTAAGAGTGGTGGATTGGGACAGGCTTTCATTTACATCACTGGAAACTTCATCCTGGACAACAAAAAGTATCTTTCCATATGGATCTGAGCTCTATTTGAAAGATTGAGACAATTTTGATGATCACCTGTGGCAAAACATTCCTCTGCCTCCTAGCATAGTACAATCATAGAATAGTTTGGGTTGGAAGGGACCTTAAAGATCATCGAGTTCCACCCCCCCTGCCATAAGCAGGGACACCTCCCACTAGATCAGGCTGCTCAGTGCCTTGTCCAGCCTAGTCTTGAACACCTCCAGAGAGGGGGCATCCACATCTTCTCAGGGCAACCTGTTCCAGTATTTCACCACCCTCACTGTAAAGAATTTCTTTCTTATGTCTAGTCTAAATCTACCCCCTCCAATTTACATCCATTGTTTCTAGTACTCCCATCCAATATTATGTTAAAGGCTTGTGCCTTTCTAATGCGCATTTGCTAGTGGATCATGTGTTTAGTGAGATTGTGTGTACCTATTCATTGGAACAAACCTTTGAATCAGAACAAGGCTGAGAAGTATCAACCACAAGGTTTTTGGGTCATGATTTCCAAACTGCTTGTTATTGACCTCATACTGCTGGACTTCAAAAGCCCTAATCCATGCATGTAGTCTGACACAACCTAAATGGGTCATGTCTCAGTTTGCTCACCTGCCCTATGTTTCCTTTCAAGATCATTGCTTTGACTCATGGGATAGGCCTGCATTTTGTTAGCTGTGGGGATGGGGTGGAGAAATCATGAACTCACCCAATTAACTTTGGCTGAAATATTTAACAATATATCACATCTCTGTAGTTCATATATGCTCCTGTGTGTAACCAATGAATCTGTATATAAAATAGGTCCACTTCTAATGATAAATTTTCATTGAAATTTATATCTTTTTTCAAATTTTGTCTTTTTTCTTAGCAGTTTTCCACAGACTTGTTTTCTCAATTCAAGTGTTTCATTTATGCTTAATTAAAGTTATTGCTAATTAGCTTATGCTTGTTGAATTTAGTTTTTACAGTTCAAAATTCGTCAAATGTATGACTTCAGTTTATAAATTTAACTAGTCTTATCGATCACATTCTTAAATACCCTTTTCTCTAAAACTTAGAAGAGTTTTACTTACTTCAAGCAATTTGATTTATTGAATTTCAAGCAGTTTTCCTTCTACCTGAATGAAATCAGAACAGATTGTTCTGTAGCTCAGATTAGTGCATTGTTGCAACTGTACTGTAACATGCAACTGGCATACAAGATCTCAGTCCTCCTTTTCTTTCCCACTAAATTTCTGTAGAATTAAATAATTCCTACTAGTTTTAGTAAGATTGCTAGTGTAAATGGAGAAGAGTTTCTTAGGCGTGTGTTTTGTGCTGTTCTCTTCCTCAACACCACCTTTCATCTGATGTTTAGCTCTTCGGGAACTGGTCAGAGGAAAGAACAAACATATTAAATCAAACAGGATTATCTGCAAAAGGGCATTTTTGCATTCATCACAAAGTTATTCCTTTAATGAGAAAGGTTATGTGGGCTTTTTCTTTAATAGCCAGTTAATGACTCTGACCTGCATCCTTTTGGATGCTAATAATAAATAACTTTTTAGAATAGCTCTCTTCTTTCAGTATGTCACACGTCTATGCTGGGTTTTTAATGAAGTTTTCTGATCATGTCTGGGCAGGTGGTTAAGTGGTGATGCTTTCTTGCCGTTAACTAGAATTTCTGAATCTTATTTCATATGCTATTTGTCATTTCTAAACAAAAAAAAAAAATAATACTGAGTTCCTTTCTGCATTACTGAATATGTGCAAGTGGGCCCCAGGGCAAATCTGGAGTTCACCATTTTTCCTGTTACTACTATATATGGCTGCTTTTCTTGATGTTGACCCTAATCCCATTGTACTGTACTGGAAAGCAAAAGAAAAATGGATTTGCTTTTGGGTTCCCTGTTGAAGACCAACAATTTGAATTATGTTCCAATAATGAATAATAATAATGAATAATTACTTGAACCAGCATTATTTTAAGAAAAGCTGAGCAACTTTACCATGTTCCCATATTTTTTTGTTTATGCTGTTTATGAGATGCTAGGGAGAATGAGGATGGGTGAGGAGTGTTTTGCTTGTATCTAGACCAGGTGTGTAAAGTATTTGTATAATTGGCTCATGTGTGGTTGTCTTTGCTAAAGGATTGAAGGTTTAGAGGCTTATCTTACTCAGATAAGAAATGACCAGAGACACTCTGGAAGGCTCACTTGTAGTAACTGAGCTTTCTTTGCTGTTGGCATTCAAATATATGGTGCTGAGGGCAAAACTGTCCATTCTATTTGTGTTACTTTACATCAATTCTTCCATTTTGTCTGCTCCCTCTTGTAGCACTGATGTCTTCCTGAGAGGAAAAGGAGGGGTGGGATGTCACCTCCCAGCTGTACCTTGTTCCTTACTCAAACAAGATGGTTCTTGTCTGGTGACTCTCTGTGGATTAAATGTGACACTTCTGAATAAGGAGCTCCTTAATACTGTTTGTTATGTGGGCTGGGCTACCAGTTGCATTTGTAAAACCATTCAGAGAGGTGTTATGAATAGGCTTTCCTTTAGAACACAGAAAAGTTTTGTTCCAAATCATTAGGAAGGTCCCTGCTTATTGTGTTCTGTAACCCGCCTGGTCCCCTGTGCCATCAACAACATAGGCCAATGACTTGTAAATTGGAATCTTTGACTTTGCTGTGGTAGAAATAACAGCAAGTGTTGCAATGCAAGGAGGGAAGGAACAGTTTTAAAATCCAAATATTTTTGTTTACTGACTTAGTCTGGAGTGTTCCATGTGTGCCGTTTTCCTTGTTAGTATGCATAGACAGTGCTACCAAAACAGATAGTGTTAACAGTGAAGAAAACTTGTGATGAGAGCTCCTTGGAGCTGCTTAGTTTGAGTACTCTGCTGGAGCCAGAACTCTTGGAAGTGGCAAATGCAGGTGCGAGACAGTAACTTACAGCAGCACAAAAGACAATGGCAAGGTTGAAGGAAGAGCATTGGTTAAAATGTATGAATAGTGAAACCAGCCTAAAGAAATGTAGAATACAGTTGTCCTGAAATCATTGTTGCCAAATGCCCTCCTCCAAGTGATCCATCTCCTCTTTTCCCCCAGGTAGATGCTATGATTCCCTTGTTCTCCATCCCCAGTCCCACCTTCTCAGAGACTTATCTGAATGGTATGACTGTGTGTTCTTCCTTCAGGATATGACTTCTGTCAAGTCCTCCAGTGGTTTGCTGAGAGGGTCGACCGCATCATCCTCCTTTTTGATGCCCATAAGCTGGATATATCTGATGAATTTTCAGAAGCTATTAAGTCATTTCGGGGCCAGGATGACAAAATTCGAGTTGTGCTTAATAAGGCTGACCAAGTAGATACACAGCAACTGATGAGGGTCTATGGTGCACTCATGTGGTCCCTGGGAAAGGTGATCAACACTCCAGAGGTGCTGCGAGTCTACATTGGCTCCTTCTGGGCCCATCCTCTCCGAAACACAGACAATCGAAGACTCTTTGAAGCTGAGGCACAAGATCTTTTCATGGATATCCAGAGCCTCCCTCAGAAGGCTGCTGTGCGGAAACTCAATGATCTCATTAAGAGGGCGAGACTTGCAAAGGTAAGAAAAGATAAATAGCCTAAATTAATTCAGTGAGCTGTCTCTTCTGTCTCTTTCAGTGTGTCTTTTGTCATCTTTCCCAGTCATACTCTACATCAGCTGTTTGGTTTTCAGCAAATTATTTCCATTGTCAATTTTTCTAGGAAATCTCACCTGTTAGGATATAGAAGGAAGTAGGAGAAAATTGAGGCTCGTACTGGGATGCCTCCCTGTCTTTAAAGAAAAGATTCATTGCTTTTTAGGCTATTAAAGCTATTGTTTAATTGGTAGAGAGGTGATTTTTTTGTTTGCTTGTTTAACACTATGCAATAAGGTAATCTTAATACTCCTTTTTTAAAGATAAACATTTTTGTTGGGGTTTTTTTGGCTTTTTTTTAACAATAGTAGGAATGTAGAGAGCAGTTTATTAAAAAAAAAAGAAATAAAGAATTCAAACAACCCACAATCAAAACTATCTACTTGCAGCTTTCCTTATGATTTTTTGCATATTAATGTCTTAATGGATACTGCTGCTCAGCTGCTATGGAAAGACACTTTAACTAAATGCATTTATGTTATATATCCTGGAATATACAGTTGGGAGAGCATCAGACTCCTAATCTGAGGGTCAAGGGTTCAAGTCCCTGTCCAGGTATGAAGTTTGCAAGAGCTAGGATGATGGTTGGACTTGATGATCTGAAAGGTCCCTTCCAACCTAGATGACTATGACTATTAAGTGCTCATTCTTGTTGAAGCATAGATACAGATGGAATGGTGAGGTGCTCATGCATTGAGCCTCATGGATTACATCTTCTTAATTTCCACTCACAAAGAACTTGTATGTGTTAGACTTTGCATCATCATATCCAGATAAGCTCATTTTATGCAGGAATGTGAGTGCTGTGAAACATTGTATGCAGTCCCTGCCATCCTTCCACTTGTTTTCAGCTCTGGAGTTCAGTATGTTCAACATCCAGTCACTATCCAATGTTTGGGCACAATGTGTGTGACCACATTGAGTTGACCATTTTTTTGATAGCTATTTAATTGTCTTTGATGAATGAGAGGATATCACATTAAAGCTGTATGATTTAACACCAAGTTTTAATTACCTATTTGTAAAACCTTCTGGTTACCTTTTACACTAATCTTTAGACTCTCTGTTTAGCAATGCTAGCTTCATCTGCCCTTTTTTCTTACAGCCTGACTGAGAATAAGGTTTGGTTGCCATCTGAAATACTTCCTTACCTGTTTCTTCTCGGATTCTGTTCTGGGTTTCTTTCATTGTAGCCCTTTAGTTGCTGGTGGGATAGTAGTTGAAAGCTCTGCTGAGCTTCTAATTGTTTGGAAAAGCTCCAGAATAAAATGAAAATTGGTGATTCAAGAATTAATTTGTCATATGTAAAAGTGGAAAAGAAGGGAAACTAGCCTCAGAATACTTGGGAAGAGAGCTGGTGGTACCATACAAAAATTCTGATTTTAAAGTATGTTGGCATTCTGTGTGCAGTTATCAACCAGAATGTGACTTAATGTGGTTGTCTTGGAACACATTTTCATGTGAGCTTCTAAAGAAAAATGAAGATGACTTGTACTTACATTGATCTAGGAACTGCCATGCAGGGATGTGGACCACTTCCTTTGTTGGCTTATGTAACTCGCAGAGTATAACAATAATTTGGAGGTTTTGTGGCCTGAGCTTTAGGATAATGCAGAGCAGTTGCTTCTTTGAAAATTCCATTTTAAATCACATTAATTCCATTAAAATCATGTTCCTGATGCTAAATTGCTGAAATCTCAGTCTGTTTTCTGGGTATTGCTAGTATCTTTTTGCTTGTTAGAATTGTTTTGAAAATAGAAAAGTCAAATGGATCTTTTTTTAGGAGTGTGTGTGTAATGAAAAATAATATGGATAGAAGTGTATACAAAATACAGTGCTTGTAAGGCATGGAAGGAGAATAAACTGTTTATCTGCAGGAAAACAACAATGTAATCTTTCCTGTCATTGTGTCTTCCAAGCTGAACTTCAGCTACTAGCACTCAAAATCTTTTTTCACAGTATTGTGTGGTATTTTTTTGTCTATTTCTTAATCTCTGCTAAAGAGTGCGCAGTAACAAAGTAAAAAGCAAGCTGTTAACTTGTAGTTAAATTTGAGGATTAACTTGTTTGGTTTTTTTTTTTTAAGCCCCATGACTCACTATCTCATTTTGAAGATGAGATCCGTTCTTATCTATAAGAAACACATGTTGAACACATGCCTACTTGTAGATCTTAGGCCACATAGCATACCCATGTGAAACTTTTACTGCTTGTGAACTATAAACAGACTTTTCTGGCTTTTATAGTAGTATTATTTAAAGCATTTTACAGTTCTTTATTTATTTATAAACTATCTTAAAAATATCCTTATTGAATCTCTTAGACTCATAGATTAGTTTAGGTTGGAAGGGATCTTCAAAAGTCATCTAGTCCAAAGCTCTCTGCAATGACCAGAGACATCTTCAACTAGATCAGGTTGCTCAGAGCCCCTTCTGACCTGATTTTGAAAGGTTCTAGCCATGGGGCATCTACCACCTCCCTGTGCAACCTCTCAGTGTTCCACCTCTCTCATTGTAAAAATTTCTTCCTATTTCTGTTTTTCTGGAGTTATACCCATGTTTACCCTATCAGAAAATTTGTTTTATGCAGAAATGGTGTTTCTTTATGCTGTTAATTTTTCTCCTCTGTAGAACTTTTCATTTATCTGCAATTAAAATTCATGCACTTTTTGTAGATATGAGGAAGTGATGTTGAATGTGTATTCTTGTCCATTTTTTGGTATTGTTCAATTAACAGTCAAATGGGAAAGCTGGGATCTTAAGAAGTTATTACAACATTTTTCTTTAAAAGCAAAATAGAATTTTTCCCTGTTTCCATTGAGCCTTCTAAATAAGTAAAGGAATGGGAAAGAGCTTTCCCTGAATAGATACAGAGCACATTCTGTGGTGTTTCAATACCTATTAATTATACTTGCACTGTATTGCTGCAATAACTTTTTTTCTTGTAGTTGTTTGTCTTTCCCCATTTTTTAAAATTTCAGCATTTTATTGTTCTGTGTTTTGACAGACATTCTCCTTTTTTAATGTGTTCTTCTGTGTGGATGGAAACGTAACTTCTGTTCTGGCAACAGCTTCATCCTCATTTAATGAAGAAAGGCCTGAATTCTGTAAACACTTAGCCTGTTACAGAGCTCAGGAAACAGTTTGATTACTTCAAGTTATGATAAATGTGTGTTGCTTGATGAAGAAGCCAGCCTTGGCACTGCCCTGTTGTGTGCAGCTTGGAAGTCTGTGTCCACACAGTAGAATCATAGAATCATAGAATAGTTTG
>VZTY01005752.1:25292-51154 GCA_013400935.1 Turnix velox
TCCAGGTGGGGTCTCACCAGTGCCGAGTAGAGGGGTTAAATCACCTCTCTGGACCTGCTGGTCACACTCCTCTTTATGCAACCCAGGATTTGGTTGGCCTTCTTGGCTGCGAGTGCACACTGCTGGCTCATGTTGAGTTTGTCATCAACTGACACACCCAAGTCTTTTCTCTATGGAGCTGCACTCAAGCACAATGAACTGGGCAAGTGAGCTCCCCTCAGTTAAATGTAACCCACCTGGATCAGATTCTGGACTTGTTTATGTCCTGGCCTCACTGCTTGGCCACTCTCATTCTTTTTTTGGTGAAAGGTGGTAGGAAGATGGCAGGGGATGAATGGCTCAGGGGTAAAGGTGGAAGTCTAGTAGGTGGACAGGACAGATGCTTTGGTAGCAGTGTTGGATTATTGTAATCATGACAGATGGGAAATGTAAAGAGCTCTTTGAGCATCAAAGTGTTTTAGGACTTGTCATTCTAAATTAATGCCTGTCTTAATATGCTGGAATGAATCTACTTTTCTCCCTAAGGCTTTCCAAGGCAGCCGTGGCATTCAGTTGTCATAGCATACCAACTAAGGCAGAATCCTCTTGTGGCTGCATAAATATAGGCTATAGATACTCCCTTTTCTGGGATTAGATAGGTAGGAATGCAGCATCACTTGAGTTAGATAGCTCTGCCACTTAGCATGCTTGGATTACTGGAGGCAATATCCCATTGCTTCTCACAGTAATTGGCAAAGCAAATGGAGTTAGAAATCTCTTGTCACTGAGACAGATGGACTAGTGTGGCTGGTGTTCTGTGTACAGTCTGAGCATGTTGTGCCAGGATGTGGTTTTGGGGCCTTGCTTTTGCTCAGGCTGTTGGTACAGATAGAATTATGTACTGTGCCACTTGTTAAACTGCAAATGTACACCTATTTTTCTTTTACATGTGCTTGCTCTCTCATTTCCCCTCAAACAAATGCTGAAAGCTGCAAAAACTAGTTGATAATTGTTCATATAAGGATGAAATTCCAGAAACAACTGTTGATAATATCTTAACCTTGAGCTGGCTTATGGAAACATATTATTTAATTTTCTTCTCATGACTCGTGTGAAGAACACTAATGCTAACTATAGATAAACAATAGTATTGATTTCAATTTTGCTTTTTCTTAGGTTCATGCTTATATCATCAGTTACCTGAAAAAGGAAATGCCCTCTGTATTTGGGAAAGAGAACAAGAAGAAGGAACTGATCAACAGATTACCAGAGATATATCTCCAACTGCAAAGAGAATACCATATCTCAGCAGGGGACTTCCCTGAAGTCAAGAAAATGCAGGTAAGATGGTAGGTCATAGTTCCTCTGAAATAATGCTAATTTCCAATAAGACTACTGAATTGGAAAAGGTAGGACAGAGATTGTGAGTCTGCAGTTTGGTCTGACCATGGGCTAGTGATGAATGCAATGGAGAGTATTTTCCAGATTGGCATTTGTGTATCATTCTGACAAACTGTGGTACATTTATTCTGCTTATCAGAGTGATGACTAGCTAATAAACCTATATATACAGGCTTCTTTTATGAATTAAATACTTAACTGAAGAATCAATCTTTGGCATGAGGCAGTAAATTGCAGATGAAGCACAGATCTATTTTAGCTAGGTTTTGCAGGCAGGATTGTTGGAAGATAAGTTAGGCTATGGAAGGTATTTGTGTGGAAAACATTGATCTTTTTCTTCCTTTGACACTTCTCTTGGTGATGAGGAGTGAGAGGTGATCACTTGTCAGTTTGGATATTAAAAGAAAATTTAAATGAAACTATAAAACTAATAGTGCATGTCACTAAGTCTCGGCAGCAGATGGCAGCAGATATACGCGAAAGAGACCAGTCGCTTCTATAATGAGGAGTAAAATGATGAGAAACCAAATTTGTTCCAAAACAGACAGCAGACTTGACCTTTGTTTTCTGAGATTTATTGTGTGTCAGAAATTCATCCTGATCAGTGTCTGAACAATGCTTGGTTGGTTCGTGGTTTTCCACAAAGAAATCCAAAGTACATGGGCAAAGCCACTCCTGTACTTCAGGGTTTTTTTATTCATCCTGTTACAGTTCTGGTATGTATGGGAGCAGATCTCTGAGACTGATTTGATTAGTCAGAGCATTTGGAGAGGAGGCACAGGAGCTTTTTTTGTTATTTTAACAGTTTCCGCTGCACCTGTTTTTTCACACTGTCATTTTACTTGTGCAAATCATTTAATGATTACCTAAAGTGTTTTCAATTTTTCAGCACTCTGATATAAAATACATTGAGACTTGTGTTGAAATAGCACATATTCCCTAGTTAAACCTCTCACTAAGGTTGAGAGGGGCTTATGTACAAGGTGAAAACTCAGCAGGGACCATAGGACTCATGAGTTCTGGCTGCAGTCTGTAATAACACTTCTGCTGTTATCCCTGATAAGTTTTTCTTTATTGATTAAGGACATTTCATGTCTTGATCACCATCATGAAGTTTAATCTATGAAGTCAGATCAATCCCATGAACTCTTGTATTTAACCTAAAAGCTTATGTAAGTGCTAGCAGAACTGAAGGGTAACTTGCATACTTTCTTTAATGTTTAGAAGCAAATGAAGGGAAAGTTGTAACAATTATCAACTTCCATGTTTGTGTACATTGCTACTTTGAAAATTACATTGTAAATGTAATTTAATAGATTAGCTCGTACATTGTAGCAAAATTGTCTTAGTGTATTTCACCAGTCTAAAAGGTGTATGATACATATGTATCCTTTACTACTCAAAGAGGGGTTTCACTTATGGAAACTGCTTCAAAAGGAAAGAGATTAATTTGAAGTCCATTCCTTTAACCTCTTTCAGTGTATTGGAAGTTTTTCTAACTACTATCTCTGAAATCCTTGTCATTGGCAGGAGATGTTGGAGACTTGTGACTTCACTAAATTTCACTCTTTGAAACCAAAGCTAATTGAAGCTGTGGATAACATGCTGGCCAACAAAATTGCATCCCTGATGAGCTTGATCAGCCAGGAAGAGAGCAATATGCCTACAGAGATGGTGCATGGAGGAGCATTTGATGGCACCATGGCAGGACCCTTTGGCCACGGATACGGAGAAGGTGTTAAGGAAGGAGCTGATGAAGATGAGTGGGTTGTTGCTAAAGATAAACCAGCATATGATGAGATTTTCTACACTCTGTCACCAATCAATGGCAAAATATCTGGAATCAGTGCAAAGAAGGAGATGGTGACTTCTAAACTACCGAACAGTGTCTTGGGGAAGATCTGGAAGCTTGCAGACTGTGATGGCGATGGGATGTTGGATGATGAAGAGTTTGCATTAGCAAAACATCTTATCAAGGTTAAACTGGATGGGTTTGAACTTCCTGGCACTCTACCTTCCCACCTGGTGCCACCATCTCACAGAAAACCTTTGCAGACAGTAGAGTGAAAAGTACGAGGAGAGTGTTGGAAAACTTTGTGTTGAAACCACCAAAATTTGAAATTAGGCTTAGATCCTTAAACTTCACAGCACATTTCATGCAGGTTTCTGAATTTAGAAGCATAGTAGAAGGGAAACATTTATGTATTTGTCCCTGTTGACCTTCACTGAGTCATGCTTATCAAAAGTGCCTTGTATAGATCTATCATAATATGCGATACTAAGGTGAGAATGTTTTTTGTAGTCCTGCTTCCATGGCTTGCTGCCTTTGCAACTCTAAAGCTGAAAAGACCATGCATACAAATCACTGACCCTCACCAAAACTAAATTATTGTATCAATCACAAAGTTCTCCAAACTGGTGCAAGGAAAATTTAAATGTTAAATTCACCTGCCTATGCAAGGAACATTTTCTATGCTAGAAACATACTTTAGGCATTGAGTGAGTGTCAGCATCTCTGTAATATAAGAAAAGGCAGATCTAAAAGGAAATTTTATTTACATTTTTTTTCTTTATTTAATTTGGAGGCAGAAAAAGAGTAATGGAGAGGATCTTTTACGTGCTCAGAATTTGAGTAGACTTGTTTTGAAACTTTGACATTCATAGCTAAACCTGCAAAGTATTAAAATGATACTTTGAATCTATCATCATTATGTCTTGTTATAACTGCTTTTTCACTTTTATGCAGCACTATATACTTAGTATTATTGTTAAAAGAACTGAATGTTCTTTGTTCCTTGGATTTATAGTCTTTTTTGAGCTTAAATTTAGCTGGTCTACATTCCTTAATTGTTCAAAATGACAGCAGAATGTTTTTAAAAGCTTAACACCAAAATCCCATTTTCATTGGAATCAAGTTTCATTTTCTGTTCAGAAAAGATGCGTTGCTTGAAGTCAGACTCTTTAAAGCACTTCAGATTGTCTTGCCAATTTTTCACTGGTATTAATTTGTATTTGCAGGTAATTATACAGTTATCTCTGTCTATTTTTTCATATGAAATATTTTTAAGAGAAGTTTTAATGCTTTGTTTTGCTAACATGTAGCTGACAACCACGAAAGAAATTTTATTCCTATGGTGGCAAGTTTGGAAGATGTGGAAGCTAGCAGGAATCCTTACATTGATAGCAGTAAGCGATAGACTGAGCCCTTCACTTATTAGTCCTTTACTGAAAACAATCTATGAAAGGAATAGTTAATAAACATCCATTTTTCTAAAAACACAATCAGAATTGGCTAGTTGTAACTGATTTCTGTGAGTACCTTTGCAGGGCTAAAAATTGGCATTCTTTTAAGTTTTCAGGGAGGGCCAGTTCTTTCCTAAAATCAAACTTGGCAGTCAGTTTTGCTCTATGCATATGAGCAAGAATTGACTTGTATTCAATTTGTAGTATGAAATAACCTGAATGTCACAGGTACTGTAGTTTTGAGCACTTTTTGCTTTGAGTTTCAGTAAATGGTAACAGTGTTGCCTTCTGAGACAGAGCAAGCCAAATATTGTTTTGGCATCCTTGCAGTAGGGGTTGGGAGGGATGTAGTTTGGGTGTTGTCACCTAATTAAGACTGTAGTCACACTTACATGTTGAGATTAAAAGAGGCTCAGCTTGTTTTTCAAATCATTTGTGGGTTGTCAGTTAGTTTTAACATTTCATATCTTCTGTGTCTCTTCTATTCTGATGTGAAATTGCCTTGAACTTTGCCAGGGCTCTACAACAGGGAAACAATTTAGCTATTTTAAGTAATAACTGAAGAACACCTTTACCTTTCCAGGCTTCCAGGCCTGTATCAAGGATATCCTCGCATAATTAAATTGTTCTTGAGGACTTGCTTGATTTTTATTTTTTTTTTTTAATTTTCTCATATCATTCAAGCATATCAACTTTATTTCTGTTAGACCTAAATTAGGAGCCAAATTAGCCTTAGTGCATCTCTGCACTTCAGTAGAGCTATGAAACTTAACCATGAATCTCTGAGACTGTACATCTGCAGAGTAACTGATTTTCTATGTAATTTATTTCTCATTGAACAAGAAGTAGTCTATAGACATTGCAAGAGTTGTTTTAAAAAAAATGGGTTACAGATATAGCAATATAGGCTTGTTTGTGAGTAGTGTCTACAGTCACAAACAAGTTCATACACTAATGATCAACCTGGCTAGCTTAGTAGGGAAAGCAACCAGGAGAAAAAAAGTAAGCTTGTGTTTTGTGACTACTGTACTGTTGCTGGCAAAACTCAGAGCATCTGAGGAGCTGCTCATCTTCTGACTGGCTGCCTTGCCTTGCTCTTTAGCAGCACAGGGTTCTATGTTTGAGTTCCCACAGTGTATAGCTTCTAGGGGTGATGTTCCAAGTGCGTTGGAGTCATGTGATCCCATGCCTGTAGAAGCATCCTCCTTCAGTGAGAGTAGCAGAATAGTTACTCGGTGACTTTATCTTTCTAACTTTCTTGATAGTAAAATGGAGAACATGGCCTTCAATCTCCATTGACAAACTTGGGGTTATGGGAGACAAATCGAAGTGCATCCTTTTGATAAGTTAAATGGGGTTGAAATTGTTGTACTTCATTTTTCCTGCAGAATTTGAAAGGAGAATGCACAAAGCCCACATAGACTTGGAAGTGGATTTTCTCTTTTTATAGGAATACAAGTGCTTCAGGATCAGCGTGGAAAGCTACACATGGATATGTATTTTTGGATATGTGGTGCAGTGCAACTAGGATTGTACTAGGTTGACAGGGGTTAAGTACATTTCATCTGGGCTTTAAGTAACACCTTGCACAGCTAAACTGATGTAGGAGGTTGCTGTTGCTCAGGAGAAGGATTCTCTTTTCTCACTACCTCCTTACTTACCAGTGGGCCTACACCATTTGCCTGTCTGGCTCTTTGGCTTGTCAGGCCCTGCAAGCATTTTCAGTTAGTTGAACCAGCCACACACAGTAGTTTGGGTGCTGTTCTCTCTGTGGAGTTAGTGAGTGTGTTAGGAGTGTGAGAAGTGAGCAGGATTACCTTCTCTCAGGAAAGTGTGCTCAAAGTAGTTAGTTGAAACAGCAGTCTGTGGCCAGGCTTGATGAGGCTCTGATCTAGTGCAAGATGTTTCTGCTCGCTGCAGGCGGTTGGACTAGATGACCTTTGAAGGTTCCTTCCAACTCAAAGCATACTGTGATTCTGTAACCTTTGGTGCTCCTTCTGACATTACTGTTATCTGCTGAAGAAAGACAAAGGTGTTGAATTTGTTGACCATTTTATGCCTAGGATTTTGATTAAATTTGCTGCAAGACCACTGACCTTGTGAAATCAGTGCCCACTGGTGCCGACTTCTGCCACAAAGCTACGTAGAGGCTGCTGCTTTTGCTCCAGCTATTCCAAAGCACACTTTAAATTCAAAACCCTAATTCTGTTCTCACAAAGAGTAATTACAGTCCTGTTGTAGATTGTACAGCAAATCGGTGGCTGCCATTCATTACCACGGCATGGGACAGTGGGAGTCTTTTGAAGGTGTGACAGATATAAAATGGTAAATTTATGAAGATATTTAGACCAGAATGAGGTCCCAGTTTTTATCTGGGGATGGTATGGATTTGTGTGGAATGTTCTCAAAGCAGTAGTATCTGGTCCCTGAATTTCAACAGTGTTCATGTCCAGTACTTGAAATGTGCCCTGTTTTTATTCTCACTTCTTCCCCTCACAATGTGCACTTGTTCTGGGGCTTTTTATACTGTTGGAGTTTAAGCAGAGTTTGAAGTCTATGATTTGATGGATATGTGTAACTTAGCACTGAAAGAATGTGCATGAAATTTTTCTACTTCACATGCTCACTTTTTATAGTATTTTTGTTAAACACTATTTTCACTCCAAAGGCACTCTTAATTTTTGAGGGAAGGCTTGATCTGTGCAGTATGCTTCAGTTTGTCCAACTAGGCAAACAGAGTTGTAAGTTCATTATTGTTGCACTTTTATTACACAGTAAATTCCTCGCAGATACTGTAATATATTTTAATATGCTTTGTAATCATTTTTAGAAAGTGGTGATAAAAAAATTGCTGATTTAATAAACTAATATTGAACTACCCGAGATTATCTTTTGGAAACTTCTTTCTGTGAGGTAAACTTTTGAGTGGCTAGAAGTTTGTAATCCTGCTACTCATAGGCACAGTAGCTATTTGGCAAGCTGTGTGTTTTCCCACCTCGGTTTATGCATCTATAATAGGTTATGGCTATTTATCTTCTGTGTCCTTGAACTTGCTGAAATTATTGCCCATGCCAAGGCTTGAGACAAGAATTAAACTGGTATTCTAAAAGGAAAAGAAAAAAAAATGTCCTGCACCCCTCCATTATTAGTTTTTTATAGCAAAATGTAATTTTGGAATCTCTTGGTGTTGAAGCATGGAAAATTCTTAACGTCCAAGTGTGGAAGATAAACACTTCCTGTGTGAGCTGGAAGCTTCAAGCTTGAGTAATGAGGCACTCTTTCAACTTCAGTGGGCTACTTATCTTGAAAAGTAAAGAGTAAAAGAAATAATAGTTTAGCAAAGATGACTTTAATATGTTAGTCCCAAAAATTCCAAGGGCCTCTGTTGTCACTGTGCTGCCTGCTGATTACCAGGTAATTACCAGTCAATTGTATCAATAGAACTCATATCAATGTTGTGATAAAATAAATTCCTCCTGCTCCTTCTGTGTGTACATAACTTACCTAAAGATCCATCTGTGCCACCAGCTCCTGCTTCTACTAGTAGCAAATCCAAATGGCTGCAGGGTTAGAAGGGTTTGTCTGTAGCAGTGTGAGTGAGCTGGGTTGGTTGTGCCAGTGGGTGTTGCACTGTGTGTCAGTGAAAAGTACCACGTGTCATGTGAAAACAAGTGTTTCCTATACAAGCCAGAATATTGTCTGTCCTGGAGAGAATCTGCAACAGCCACTCATTTGAACTGTTCCTAAGAGAAGTCGGAACTGGTTTGGAGAAGATGAAGTTTCAGTGGGGTTGCAGGTGGGGATTTGGGGCTTTTTTTGTAGAATAGCATTTTACATACTCCACATATAAGATATTTCAGACTTGCTGAAATTTGCAGCACGCTTCATGATTAGTTGTTTTTATCTAATCTATGGGTCTTATTTGAAAAACAGGAAAAGTGGATGAACATCCACACTACCAATAATTATTACTTCTAAATACTTGGCACCCTTAAACTGTAAAAAATTTCTACTTAAGTTTGCTGTGCCACTTAGTTTCTCTAAACCTTGTTATTGGCTCCCTCATTTGCTGTATTTGTGAGGGCTTTGGAGCAGATGCTACATTATACCAGTCTTCTCTCATTTAAGGCTGTACCATGCTGCAAGTACTATCTGTGAGTGCAGAGGACCTTTTGGAAAGCTTGGCTCTTGGGATTCCTTGCCCATCTTGGAAAAAGTAGAAGAAAGAGCTGGCTACCTTGCACTGCTTAGGCAGATGAACAAACACAACTGCTGAAGATGCCTCCCTTCACTTGGGATTCATGGCCATGAGGTGTCTTCTGGGAATAAATGCCTAAAACCCAGCAAGCACCTGTTGTGATCAAAACACAGTCATGAGGAGATGTGTGTATTTTTCCCAGCTACATTCTGAAATCCTGTATGCATGCAGCTTGTCTGACCTTGTTCTCCTGTGGAGACCATGGTATTGAGATGGGTTCCTCTCCCGAAAGGGCTTCACACTGGCACAGGTTCACACCTGATGATGGACTGTGGACTTGCAGTCACTTTCTGGTTAAGCAAATACTGGAAACTCATTAGTGCCAAGTCTAACTTGTTATCCCACCTATTCTTTTCTCTGAGGCAACACTTATCCATGTTCTTTCCAAGATGTTGCTAGCTTGGCATCCCATATTCCACTTCAGTTGGGACTTCTGAAGATTTCAGAGTAGTGTAAGTAACTCATTCTGCATGAGTCCAGTATCTCCCACTGGAGGCTGTATTTCAGGTGCACTGTAATATTACTGTGTGTGATTATCATTTTAAACACCTTTTGAACCTGGAGCTGATGAAGGATGCTGCTCATTCTTAGTGATTTTCTCTTTAGGATCATTCTGTACTGAGTTTTGTCTTCTCATAACACATTCATTTCTTGTCTAGTCTGTAAGAAATAAACCAGCTATAACTGTAACCAGTAAGTTCAGATCTTCTCAATTTTGGTTTACAATGGAGAGCAATGGCAGTTTTCCTTCATTTTGCACCACCCTGTCTTATCTCTCAGCTAAAATGTGCACCCCTAGTGTTAACTGTAGAATGCTGTTTGTCATTCCACCTCACTGGGTGGCCTTTACAATGAAACTTGTAAGTCTGGCCTGGGAGGGAGATGTGATTGTAATTAGTAATTGGCTGGTTGGGGCAATGAGGAACCAAATCCTGAGAGCACACCATGGGGGACGCCATCCCTGTGGGTAGGGTGCATTATCCTGGGGTTGCTGGGAACTGATCTGCACATAAGTCTCACAGCTCTGTTTCATCACTAATTAAAGGAAAGTACTTTATCACTCCAATACACACACAGCCCCCTAAAATACAGCCATAAAGGATCAGTAGTTGTGCTCTCATGCAGTGTTTTTCTTTATTAATAATGCATAAAAATGTTAAAATCTGAACAATTTGATCAAAACACAATTTAGATCTGCCATTGCCAATGCAGCAATTTCTAAGGCCAGTTTTCAATACCATGTTCAAAATACTAAGTCTGTTCTGTCACTTGAAACCCTTTATCTATGTGTGTGGGAAATGGAAAGAGAATTAAAGTCCTCTGTCCCATATGCTCATCCCACAAAGCCTTTGAAGCTCTTGTGTTAACTGTTCAGAAACAGAAGGAAATTTTCAAGAGACCATAAACAGCTCTAAGGAGAAAATGTCTTTAACTCATGACTAAACAAGCAAGCCTATATTTTCTGTTTGAAAAAGATGTCTGACCTTCTTCATGCCAGGAAAAATAAATCCATCTGATTTTGCTTTAAGCTGTCCTCTTTTTCAAATGCAGTGAGGGGCTCCGTTTCCTTTGGATGATGTAATTTGACTGTTCTGCTTGAATTCTGCTCCCTGTTGATGTCATGTCACTGCCAGCCAACTATTCAAAGGGAAAGCAACTTCTCTTTTAGACCAGAGCATGGAGAGGCTGAGGTTGGTAATAACCCAGCATCCCAGGATGTCAGTTTAGATCCTGCCGGGCAGAACTCAGCTGTAAGAGGAGCTGGGGCTCCATCCTCCGGAGACATCCCCTGCTCTCGGGTGAGTGGCAGCCTCAGGGCAACTGGTGACATCGCTGGGAAGGCAGGTATGTGGAGGGAAGAATGGGGTTTGCTTGGGATTGGTAACCTGGAGCCCCTTGGGGTGAGAAGCTGAGTTCAGTTGAGAGGTCTGTGAAAGCAGGGAGTCTGTGGACTGGTGACTGGAGGTTTCCACATCTCTCCTGAACTGCTTTTGACTGGCTCCGACTTTTCCTCGGCTTTAGTATCCCAAAGGAGCAAACAGGTTCTTGCAGCAATGACTGCCTGCTGCTCTCCAGTGCTCTCAGGTGTCAAAGTGCAGCTCCTCTGTGCCATGGTGAGGTCCAGGATATGCTGTAGTTCTGGATGTAATTGGCACATAGTCTGGGCTCACAGTTCATTCTGCCTGTCTCCACACTGCTTTGATGAGGCTGAACTTCAGTGCTGGAGCTGAGGAATGTGGCAGAGGGAAGGGCTACCTGTGGGACCTGGGCTGCTAGCTACAAGCAGCAAACTAGTTTTGGTGCTTACTGGGCATGCTGGGGCTACAAGACTGTGACTCTGAGGGGGGAACTGCCTTGCTATTCTGCAGAATCAAGGCCCAGATGTTTGCTGTTTTGAGACTCTTACATGTGGAAGCAACATGGCTGGAGACACAGTGCAGGCTGGAGGGCTGAGCTCTCATGCATGTGTTTGCACTTAACATACTTCTCTTCTCTGGGATCTGGAGAACCTTCTCTTTAGCAGAGATCAGATAATATTTTCCTGTACCTTTTAGGAAAGTGTGTATGCACAGTGTCTGTAATGGAGGGTGATGGGCTGTGCCAAACCTTTCATTTGAGTAGTGTGAATAAATTTAGTCCTCTATTTGAGCAGGCACGAGTATGGCCACGTGGCTTATAAATTGGAGCTGGCTTTGCTCTCTGACAGGCCAGAGCTTGGTGCAATGAAAGGCTCATTCAGTCAGTTGTGAATGACCTTACGTAGGGGCACTCTGGCACTTGAAGGTGCCTGTACCCCCTGTGCAAATATATCAGAGTCCTTCATCATGGAGAGTGAGGTCAATGATGGAAACAAACAGGGGCTGCAAGCCAGGCTACTTGGGCACAAGTTCTGTTTGATCTCCATAATCTCTGTTTCCCAGACAAGCAGAACAAGATTGTGGGAAGATAAGAAAGGGAGACAAATAAACCAAAGACCTCTTTATGCAGCTTCTGCTTTACAGAAGGGAGTCCCACATCAGTGTCCTCCCTGTTAAGAAACAAGTTAATGATGCTGCCATTGTGGAAAGTTGCTTAAGACTGAAGACAGGGCCAGAAGAGGACGCTCTTTGGGCCTTTCTTCTTCATCCTGTGTTTGCTAGCAAGGCTCCCTTTCCCTGGGGAGGCAAGTGAGGGCCCATAATTAGCCTGGAGGGGTGACTTTTTTCTTGCTCTCTCCAGGAAACTGCACACAAATATTTTTGTGCCCTTCCTCTTGCCTTGTTAGGATATAAATAAGTAAGGAAATGGCTTTATTTATCAGTGTCACATAAATGTCCATTATTTCAACTTTGAACTGTAGATAGATGCTACAAATGGAGACAGGTATTCAGGAGTTCGTAAAATTTCAGGCAACATCATTGATTGCCTTATATTGTCAAAAAAAGCAAAGTGGAGTTTCACATATTTAACTATTTTGATAATAATTAATTTGCATTAGCTAAAAAAGTCCACATCTAGGCCCATTTCACTGACTGGTCCTGTGCTGTGTATTTAGTAAAAGCAAAGACATTTTCTTAACATACACAACCTAACTAACCTGCACCAGATTTAGCCAACAGCCTGTAAGCCTGCCTTTAGAAGAATGTAAGTGAAACTAGAAGCAAGATGAAAAAGAGAAAGGTGAAATTATAATGAGTTGAAGAGCTTAAATAAATTATGTGAGCAGTGGCTGAATTTACATCCCTTTCCTCCTGTCATCGTATTCCATTTTAGTGATCATTGAGAATTAGTTGGCTGGTGAATTCAAATCCAGGAATTTGGAGGGAGTAAGTGGAGTGATATCTGTAACATATGTATTCAGTTTTCTTTATTTTCAGCTAACTTATGTAACACTAAATTTGAAATTTCTCTAGGTGGGTGTGTGTGACAATACAGATTTTGTTGATCAGTTTTTCTCTAGACTGAGTTTTGAAGATTTTTTTCATTTCTTCTTACGTGGTTTTTTTTTCCCATCACTTTTGGATGCAAACTAAACCATGCTTGCCAGAAGGGAAAAGACTTGTGTTCCCTTACCTCATCTTTGAGCTGGACACTTTTACTTACAGCTTCTGATTTCAAATGTCTGTCTGCTCTCTAGCAGTGACTCTCAGCACTAGCCTTCTAGTTCCCGACAGTGATGCCAGGGCAATGTGTTCTGTGCTTCTGCAACCTTGTAAGTGTCATAAATGATTCACTGCTACATAAATTACCAGATCTGTTTTCCCTTTTGTTATTAATGAGAAGTCCACTAACAGTAAACTTTAGAAGTAGCTGGCACTGCCAGCTTGATCCCAGTTTGTCCTGCAAGCAGCAGATATCTTGTGCACATGAGCTTCCTCAAAAAAGTGACTGTTAAATTCATAGCCCCTCACAATTTCACCTTCTCATTTGCTAACAGCCAAATAAACCACTTGGGAATTGCTCTGACCTTTGTACACTCTGCTGTGCTTTCATTTTCAGACTCCACTATTGAGTTCAATTTCCCAGGTAAGAATTTCTGTAGAAAAACCTCAGTTAGAGCCTTAGTGAAAGTGTGAAAGATGCTCTTTATCAAAGCATCAGAGTGGTGGATGACAGTTTTCACTGCTTTATCTCAATTTTGGTGCTGTACATACATTATTTTGGGGAATAAGGATTGGACAAGAACTGTGACAACCTTTACTCATTGTGTCCTGATGGCTTATTTCCTTTAGATCAGATGAAAGGTTCATAGGTGAATCATAAATACTCAGTCTCTGTTCCTGAATTCAAAGGTTGTTTTGCATGAGAACAGTGAGCTGAGTGTAGGAATAGGTGTGGATCGACAACTGAAAATCATTCTCCAGAATGATCAACTGCTGAATGTCAGAAAGGAGCTCATCCATACTTAAGTAAGTCCTTTTTAAAAATTTTTCTTTGCTCTTTTTTATGTAATGTATCATTATACCCATACTTGATGCCTTTGCATCCTGCAAATCCAGATAATCTATTACAGAACTGTCTTCAGGAGCTCATCTACTGATGCAGGGAGCATTTCTAACTTTATTTAAAAAAAACAGTAGGGCTGTTGTGTGAGACAGTAGCTCAGCAAATAAACTTCCCTTGCACCTAAATGAAATGAGCTGAGTCATTGTTGAGGGTGGCTCCAATGGATAACAATCCTTCTTAAAAATGGAAAACATTGTGAGAACCACTGACAAATTCAGAAATGGCATTAAAACATGGATGAAATATATGGATTTATTGTATGGGAGTGAGTTAATGTCACCCCTCTGACAAGCAAAGGCAATTCTTTGAATATCTACTCTCCAGACTGAGAAAGCAGGCAGTGCTGGAATAGCCCAATGGATCAGAAAATATTGGGAGGCCTTCTTTCTTGTTTCATTTCAAACTTGCCTAATTTCTTCCTTCTTAAGGCTACCATCTATGGTTGTGAGCTTTCCCTGTGTTGTTGCTGAGCTGTCAGGATCTTATGCTGTCCACGTTTTGCAGAAGTCAAGCACTGGAGGTTGAAAAGCACATGCCAGACAAAAAAAAAAAAAAAAAAGCAGTAATAAATCATTGTTTCTGCACTTCCTACACCTTTACATCTTGCAAAGAGTGGAAAATTGTCAGACAAGCTGCTTCCCACCTGCAGTGGCTGCTGTTGCTTGTTCCCTATTGCTGTCATTTTGTACTGATTTTTTTTTTGTACTGATTCTTTCTGCCAGTATTTTGTTTCCTGAATTAAAAGGGGACACAGCCAAGAACAGCTCAGAACTGGACCTTTTCAAAATGGACAACAGAATATTTGGGAAGCAGGTCACACTTCTCCACACCTCTGCAGTTTGTTAGAGATTTTTGATTTTTTTATTCCTTTTTCTCTTTGCAGTGGGTTGACAGCAGCAGGCACCTCCCTCCTCTTACACCATTCCAGCAGGTTTCTTGGGTTTGCAGCTAGACTAAAATCCAGGTAATACTTGTAACTATGGAAGTAGTCCAAGAAGATGATATCTGGTCACTGAAGTTGTCTGTAGCTGTGGATCTCACACTGATTTTTTTTTTAAGTGTTTCTCTCACTACAGCAATGTCACTGCTGTTACAGATTTACACAATGAGACAGTTGAGCTGGAATCCAGTTGATTGTGTCAAAGACTAAAGAAAAGACTTTTCCTTTCTGATCCTCCTTGATGTTCAGCTTGGGTGCTGTGATGAATTACAAGCCTGATTTTTCACTGATATAGATGAGGCAGAAAAGTCCCATACAGCCTTTGCAAAGGGGACTAATCATAGAATCATAGAATAGTTTGGGTTGGAAGGGACCTTAAAGATCATCGAGTTCCAACCCCCCTGCCATAGGCAGGGACACCTCCCACTAGACCAGGCTGCCCAGTGCCTTGTCCAGCCTAGTCCTGAACACCTCCAGAGAGGGGAAATCCACAACCTCCCTGGGCAGCCTGTTCCAGTATTTCACCACCCTCACTGTAAAGAATTTCTTTCTTGTGTCTAGTCTAAATCTATCTCCCATCACAGGACCTTTTCTGTGAGATTGGAGGTCTGTCACCATCCTTGAGTTGACCCATATGATCAAAGTGAACTCATGAGAGAAAAGAAATAAGTTTGATCATTTTCCTTTCTAAGCATGTATTTGATTTTGATTTCTGATGGAAACTTATAATACATGACATCCAATGTTAGGACAAGGGGCAATGATAATGCCCCTTTTTCCCAGTGAGGGTGATGGACTACTGGAACAGGCTGCCCAGAGAGGTTGTGGGGTCTCCTTCTCTAGAGACATTCAAAACCCACCTGGACACCTTCCTGAGAGACCTGGTCCAGCAGGGAGATTGGACTAGATGATCTTTCAAGGTCCCTTCCAATCCTGCCATTCTGTGATTCTGTGAACACACTTTCAGACACTGCATTGGAAGTGACTTGCAGATCCTTCTTTCAGGCAGGTTTCAAGATCAGTTCTCTGTCATGTGCTTCCAGCACGATCAGGGAAATTATTGACAGCTTTCAGATCACAGTGTTTCCTGATGGGATCAAGTGACTGGGCAGATACTGAAAGAAAGAAAGTAAGACTTCATAGATACATGTCACGTTTTCATCTTGAAACTAGAGATGCATTTTAAAAGGTAGCACTCAAGTAAATTAAAAATAAGGTTGAGTGAAATAAAGTGCAAAGGACAAGAGGAAATTAAGGTATTATATGGGGTGTGGTACTGAATCTTGTACCTGCTGGGGGCTGGGTTCCCTACATACAGTGGGCATGTTACTGACTTTTTGTGGTTGGCCAGACACATTTCATCACTGAGCAGCTACTTCACTGTATTTTCTGACTTCTTAGGTGACCATGGATACTGAATATGAAAAAGATCATATTAAAAAGCTGCAGGAGCAGCGTATGTCCATGCAAAAGAAAACCTTCACCAACTGGATGAACAATGTTTTCATGAGGAATAATGTAGGTAGTTTCTTCAATTTGTGTATTTTTTCTTTTACTTATTGTGCCCACTGTATTCTTTTTTGTGTGTTGTTTTTAACATATTTTTCCTGTGTGTTTTCATTACATATAAATGCAACCAAGGAAGGCTTTGGCTAACTAGAGTTCTCCATCCTGTATCTGTATCTATGGCAGGGGGGTTGGAACTCGATGATCTTTAAGGTCCCTTCCAACCCAAACTATTCTATGATTCTACGATTCTATGATCTTCTATCTTAGATCTGCTCCTATTCTCCATTTTACCAGGTTTCTCTGAAGTCAGGGTTCATTCAACTTTGTAGATATTATAATGCTGTCACGTTGTGATTTTCACTGTATTTTGGTGATCTCTTCTTTTTCCTACAAATAATGTCTGGATTTCCCCAAATAATGCTTACTTCTTAATTGCCTGGCCAAAATTCAAGAGTTGCTGTTTAGCCTGATCAGTACAGCTTGAGTTGCTGCTGTTCAATGACTCTGAAAACCTAGCCCTGACTCTAACAGGATCAGACATAATATCATGCAAGTATAGAAAAGCTTTTTTTTAAGTAAGTCTCGGACTTCCAGAAAGATTCAGAGCTCATGTACATTATATTTGTGTGTAAGAGGTAACTTCATCCTTTTCCAAAAGTCTCTATTCTGACTGCAGATAAACTAATTACAGGCACAGTGATGTAGTTGTGTCACAGAAAAGAATGACATCATACAAAAATAATTCTCTTTTTTAAGTTGTGTAGTTGGTACTAACAAAAATGAACCTTGGTGTCATCAAGAGGGCCAGGCCTCTTCTCTAGCTCATTACTGTTAAAAATGATGTTTCAGTTCTAAATGCATTATTTTTTTTTCAGTATAATCTTTGTTTAGAGTAACATTTTAAGTCAAAGGCAGCCTCAGAGCACAACAAACTTTTAATTAAATTTTTTCTTATTGTGGTGGAAGAGCAGTATTTGCCACCTGCAGCAAGTTGTGGTTTTATGGTGGAGTATTTATTTCTGTTTAGCTACCAATAAACATACATGTACTTTCTCATTTTAAAAACACCTTCAAGTTCAAAGATTAAAATGTCAGCTTTAACTTCCTGCTTGGTTCTTGTGCATGGATCATAAAAGCGTGGGGAAAAATGCCTGTGAGAGTTATCCAAACCATATATGGTATGAAACAGGGCAGAGACTGAAATGTTATCAAGGTTTCCTCAGCACTGTATTCTCCGATTTTCAATACACACTTTAACATGATCAGATCATGCTACAGTGTTCTCATTTACACTGCTGACTACTTCCAAGTCTAGCACTAAAGATGTGATTATGACTGAGCTACCTGGTCTAGGGAAAGGTGTCCCAGCCCATGGCAGGTGGGGTTGGACCTAGATGATCTTTGAGATCCCTTCCAACCCAAACCATTCTATGATGCTACAAATTCACTAAGCAATCTGTCGTTGGTATTTTTATGAGAAGAATGATGCAACAAAGCTGATAAAACTACTGCTGAGTGAGGCATAAAGCAGGTATATGACAACTGTCTCTTTACAAATTTAAACAGAATA
The DNA here is from genome assembly GCA_013400935.1 of Turnix velox. Lineage (NCBI taxonomy): Eukaryota > Metazoa > Chordata > Aves > Charadriiformes > Turnicidae > Turnix > Turnix velox. The sequence goes on from VZTY01005752.1 coordinate 43,179, forward strand.
ATTCTTCATTTATAGAAACATCATGGAACATAACAGATTTAGCTTTTTTTTAATGGCAATATCCCATAGTCAGAATTTTTAATTTATTTAATGTGCAAAAAATTGGCAACAAAACAGAGTTTTTCTTGGGGATAATCAGTCAGAGAAAGTTTAGAATTCTTGCTCCACAAAGAGTGCAGACCCTGAATAATTGCTTTCTTCTCTCTTTTGAGAAAATGTCTTTTAAACTGATGTATAATTGGTCAGGAATTAAAAAGTGTGTACTCATCCCTTTTTTTTCCCCCTCATATGTAACTATTCTTTGTATTAAAAACACTACTAGTTAACTGCAGATTTTTTGCTTCTTTTCTGAAGACAAAAAGATTATTTACTGTGATTTCAAAATAACAGTAAATTATTGTTGGGTGTGATATGGTTTTAATGTCACTTCTGGGTAGCTAGTGGCATAGGCCAAAAGGAAACGCCCAAGGCAGCTCTTGGTTAGGTCACAGTACACACAGTGTCACCTAAGCATTGTGTGACCTTACTACTGGCAGAAAAGAAATAGGTTTTTGAAAAAGATCTTTATCTTTTGCTTAGTGTGAGACTCTAAAAATACAGTGACTTGGGTGGTGGCTCAGTTCTAAGCAGGATGTTCTAAGCACTATAATTTAAATACTGATTCGCTGAATGTGACTATCAGTACAATTTTTAAATTAAATGCATTAGTCAGAATAAAAAGTTAGAAAGATTCACGGGAATTGAACAAAAAATGTCAGCACTTCCAAAACATTTGATTTTGAAAATACTGAACTCTCTTACATTTCTCAAAATCTCATTTTTCCTGTATTTGCCCATTGCATTTTGGTTGTTTTGTGGCTTTTATTTTTCACTTCAGCTTATCTTCATAAATAATGTCAATCCTCCTGTAATTTTGTGAATTAATATACATCACTTTTCACATTTATACATTGATAGAATCATAGAATAGTTTGGGCTGGAAGGGACCTTAAAGATCATCGAGTTCCAACACCCCTGCCATAGGCAGGGACACCTCCCACTAGAATTCTCCATGAAAGAGCAATAGTGTGTTGTTTGTTTCATGTTAGAAGTAGAGACCTCTGTGGGCCAAATGTTCATCCATGGTCTGTTGTCTGTGAACGGTCTTCCCAGGCAAAGATTAAGTTAGAAGACATTTACACAGACTTGAAGGATGGCATCTCTCTCATGCGACTCCTTGAGCTACTCTCTGGAGAAAATTTGCCCAGACCAAACCGGGGAAGGATGAGAGTGCATTTTCTAGAGAACAACAGCAAAGCCATCTCATTTCTGAAATCCAAGGTATGTTAATATTGATACTAGAGATCACATGTGTTAACAACTAATTGTAGCATTGTATTCATTATAATTTCCCCCTCTGATACACAACAAGGTTTTCACTGTTTGGTGAGCACAACAGCTCTATGCTGATTAGTTGGCTGGAGACTAGATGGAGGAGCAGGCTGCTGAGTTTTCCCTGCTGTCCCTCCTTTGGAGGAAAGGAGCATGGAAGAGTTTCTCTTTCTTCTCCTTAACCAGCAGTTTTCAAAACCCTGATAGAAACTTTGAATCTTTGAGGTCTCTTTGCCAGGCTTTTGCTGAGATTCATCTTTTGGCACACAAGAGCTAGGATGGCACTATATTGCTCATCCAGGTATAGACAGAGATCACAATAAACCTGTCTCCTTAAGAAAATAGCCTGAACATCCTCTTCAATAACAGCTTGTTACACAGGTATCTACTTCAGAGGAGTGGACATGAGAATTTTTATGCTGAATGTGTATTGCTTCATTAGCAGGTACAGGTAAAAGTGATTGGTCCTGAGAATATTGTAGACGGTGACAGAACCTTAATTCTGGGACTTATCTGGATCATTATACTTCGATTTCAGATTTCATCTATCCAACTTGATAAGGTAAAACAGCATCTTTTTGCCTGATTAGACTGTTTCATAGGCTTTGTGGAGTTTCAGGCAGGAAAGAATGATTTTGAAGATGTTTCCTCCCCATTTTTGTCATGCAGGAAAACAGTAACTTGGAGATGGAATGTTTCATGTTCCTTACTGTCTTATACAATATTTTTTCTGAGGTTTTGATGCCAGAAATTATTTCTCTGGTGACCATTCTCTCTAAATTTGAACTGTATGCTGCTTCTTTTGCTTTTTCTTTGAAATATTCTTATTTAAATTATTTAATATGTATTTTAAGTACACAAAAGATAATACCCTGTGAAGGTATTATGAACTCAAAGTTAACAGCTTCTAACGTTAGACCTGGATATATTGTATTTTGTTTCTGAGTCCTAGTTCACAGCTAAGGAAACAAACAAACTGAGTTTTGCTTTTCATTCGATTTCTACAAACATTTAAGGACTTTTTAACACCTGCACTTCATGTTATAATTGCTAAGTTCATTCAATTAAATTTTTACATAAATTGAAAACTTCTACTTTGATGTTAAATCATTCTACCCTTCTGGCATGCACAATCATCATGTTGTGAGTTTGAGGGGATTTTTTAATAAGTCAGAAGTAATACAAAGTGATTATTTGGAATATGAACACAAATTCCCTGATGCTCCTTCCATATATTGCTCAGATTGTTGGTTTTTTTTCCCTGATCAATTCACAGGAAGAATTTGGAGGCAGAGCTGATGGCCTGCTTGCCAATGAAGCCTTACTGCTTTGGTGTCAGCATAAAACTGCCAGCTATTCCAATGTGAATGTGAAGGACTTCTCCAAAAGCTGGAGTGATGGACTGGCCTTCAATGCACTCATACATGCCCACAGGTAAGTTCTGATGAATTGGAACTCAGGAGTTCCAATTCTGAACTCAATTCTGAGTCCAAATTCTGAACTCACAAGCAGTTGCTTGTTGCTGTTTCTAGCTCCAGCACAGGGTTTTCCTGGGTCTGAATTTACAATTGTTTGTCAAATAGTCTTTGTTGCTTCCCAAATGAAGATTCTCATTTCTTAAATGGATATTTTCTCTCAGAGGAAGGCAGGACCAAATGCTCCTGCTCCGTAATTCCTTTATTTGGTAAAATATAAAATTTCCAGGAGTCTACGACACATCTGAACAAGGCTGTCCAATACCTGGTCTTAACCCCTCATTGGTCTTTCCCAAAAGTTATTAGGGACTAGTTTTATTGTATAAATTTTGTGAGCATGCATGCCTTCTCATGTAATTGTAACAAAGTGAGCATCCTCTCACTCTCTTTCTTTCTCCCTTCTATGTCCCTTTGAAGAAGGGTGAAGGAAACAGCCAAAGGCAGGAGAGAGAAACCATCTGGGAGAACCTTGAACATTTATTTCCCATTAGCAGTTTTGCTACATCTTCTGGCAGGACATCATAATGGAATTGTGTAACTTCCCCAACTAGGGAAAGGAGTTGCCTGACTTGTCAAAATTGCCTCTCCAGGGGGCTTTGGTTTTCACCCATCAGTGAAAGGGCAGAGATTTCCTGGGAGTGGTACTTCAGTTTAATAAGGGACAATTTTCTTCCTGTTACGTAGGCAAGTGATGATGCTCTTGAATTAAGCTCAGGGTCAGACAGAGTAATTTCAGAGTTAATGTCGCATTCCTTAGTCTAATAAACAGTTTATGGTTTATAATCTGAAAGAACGTATGACAAACATAAATCTTTCTTCCTCTCCCCGCCCTGTTTTTCTCCTTTCCCAGGCCTGATCTTATCCACTATAGCTCACTACGGCAGGACCAGCCCATCAAAAACCTGAACAATGCCTTCACTGTTGCTGAGAAGGAGCTAGGAATCAGCAAACTGCTTGATGCAGAGGATGTGGCAGTAACTTACCCTGATGAGAGATCCATCATGACTTACGTTTCACTCTATTATCACTACTTTTCCAGACTGAAACAAGGACAGACAAATCAAAAAAGGCTTACCAAAGTGAGTGCATTGCTGTCTTCAGAAGCTGAAAATTAAATACATAAAGCTAAATTTATGGAGTTTTTATGAGTATTGTAGCTTTTTTGTGCAAGCTCAGCTTCAGGATCACTTGATCCTGATCAAAAGGCTCAGCTATTCCAAAGACCTTTTATTGTCACTTGAATCTTGGGAAGTGTCTGTAGACTTCCCTTTGTAGGTCTTGCCTTTATCTCACTGAAAATGAATCCCTTTTTGACCTCACAGTTCCTGTTTGAGGACTGATGTAGTTCAAAGGCAGCTTTAGGTATACAGATCCCATTAATCTTGGGAGGATTACTGCTAGGCAAAACCAGACCTGCTCAGCAATTTTCTGATTTAATGGGAAAGATAATGCCTTATTCTATGAGACTATTTTGGATTTTAATTTTCTGTGAAGTTCCTCATTCTCTCTTTCTAGCTTTTTAGTCAGTTGCAAAATGCAACAAAAACAAACCCAAACAAACTTATCAGGAAGAAGACATGAAAAATGAGAGAGTGAAAAAGGGAAAATATTCCTAGAGAAAAGCTTATTTCTTTTTTATTTTTCAGTTTCCACATATATTTTGTCTCACATACAGTTATATTAAAAACTGAAGGAATTCTGTGGTTGTTCCACTGGAGACCACTTTCCTTAGTGAGAATTTCTTCTCTACTTTCAGAATAACCTATTCTGATTTTGCCAAAAATACAATTCAAATATCCCATACAACCCTTGCATAGCCAGTATGGGTGCTAAATGAACTTCTAGACTAGGAGAACTGTTTGTGCAGTTAGTCATAGTCATAGTCATCTAGGTTGGAAGGGACATNATCTAGACTAGGAGAACTGTCTGTGCAGTTGATGGGGGGAATATCTTCTTCAATGAGTTGTATAAAAACATGACCTAAGATAGTGACAAGGTAAAAAGCTTTTGCAAAACAGTCCTCAGCTACCAGGATCAGACAGAGCCTGACTCTTGTCCGAGAGTTCTGGGACAAGAACAAGGTGATTCCAAACCATGCATCANGTTGATGGGGGGAATATTTTCTTTAATGGGGGGTATAAAAACATGACCTAAGAGAGTGACAAGGTAAAAAGCTTTTGCAAAGCAGTCCTCAGCTACCAGGGTGATCTGGGACAAGAATAAGGTGATTCCAAACCATGCATCAGTATGAGTCACATTGCCTAAAGAGAAGCATTAGTTGAGAGCAAGTCTTGGAATTCAATCAAGTAGAGGCAGTCCTCAGCTACCAGGGTGATCTGGGACAAGAATAAGGTGATTCCAAACCATGCATCAGTATGAGTCACATTGCCTAAAGAGAAGCATTAGTTGAGAGCAAGTCTTGGAATTCAATCAAGTAGAGCATCAATGAGGAGAGTGGGCAGCAGGATTTGACTGGTCTACACATGAGGCCCTGGATTTTGGCCAGGAGGTGTTTTTCTTCTAATAAATCTGAGTCCTGAGTCTCAAAATGTGCACTAATGGAATTCTAAGAGTTAAATAGGCCATAATTTTAGTATCATGGTAAAAAAAATATAAACACTATTTAAACCTCCTCAGTTCTTGTTGTGCTCTACTGTTTTTTCCTATTTGTTTAGGGATATTTATTCTTGCTTTCTTCTGTCTTTTTCAGCTTACCTGCTTCTTTTTCTCTTTACCTCCTTCTCAATACCTAGCCTGTCTTTAATATTGTACTCCATCTTCCTCCATTTCTGACACATGCAAATGTTTATAAGAAAGAAACAGATGTTAATCTCTTCTTGTCCTTAGTCCCCTCAAATAGGCAGCTCTGAACTTGCTAATAGGATTGGGGAGGGAAGCCTGAATGTGTCAAAGAAGCCTTTGAGTTCAGACTAAGTGTGTGACCAGGATGGCAGAGAGAATGAACCTGGGGAGGTAAATCTCCTTTCCCCCTCCCACGGGAGGTGACCATGCATTTGCTAGGATCTTTCACCACAAACTGGGTACGATGGCAGAAAATACAGAAGGGAGCCCTGATGTCACGGGCTGCTTTTCCTGCACTAAAGGTTGGTGCTGTTTTACTCCTCTTCCAGCACTGTGATACTTATTCATTGCCAAGTGCACTTTCTGGTAGGTAAAAGCAGATTACCACTTGCAGGGACTAGATTTTTACTCAGTGCTGTTTCCTTGCTAATCTGCTTGTTTGGAGCAGGTGGGCTCATGGGAAGGACAGAGGTGGACAATATTAATCAGAATTAAACCTCATGTCTGCAGGTGGGCTACTAAGATAAGACAAGGAAAGTTTAAAATATAATGTAAAATAATATATATATAAATGCAAAATGGTAATAAAGGATTCTTTAATTCTAACACTTTTTATTTCATTTTGAATTTTGCTCTAAATTTTTGCACCGTTGTTTACCAGAACTTGAAATAAAGGCAGGTCAGACCACAAATGAAATCAGTGAATGGCATGGACAGAGTTAATTAGTATTGAGTCAGAGTTAGCATCCTTTCCAAACTTTATATAAGGAGAATCAGCTTTGAGATTTTGTTTGGGTTGAGAAGGAGCCATTTGATCACAGTTTGTTGTGGGCATGTGAGAGAACCAGGGTATTGTCTGATAGTGTCCTACAGCATAAGGCAGTGAAGTTAAGAGAACATAATTGTATATTAGATCAGATAAAATTGTTTTGATTTTAGGAATGAGAGCAGGAAAAAAAGTCTGTGTTTTTTTTTCCATTGTGAAACAAAAAATCCTAATCTTCACTTAGATCCTTGCTTTCAAGTCAGCCTACATAGGAACTACTGTCAGTGAGCACATGCATGCTGTTTATTACAAAATAAATGGTTTTTCAACCAAAAAAATAATTTATATATTAAGTAATAGTTATTTATCTGTGTTTTATGGAATGTTTCTCTGTGATTTCACCTTCCCTCAAATGAGTCAGCCACATTGGTATAGAAATGTGATGACTCTGGCAACCTGCTTGTTAACTACTACTTTCCTGACACATATTCACCTGCATATTGACATAAGAAAGAAATTCTTTACAGTGAGGGTGGTGAAACACTGGAACAGGTTGCCCAGAGAGGCTGTGGATGTCCCCTCTCTAGAGATGTTCAAGACTAGGCTGGACAGGGCACTGGGCAGCCTGATCTAGTGAGAGGTGTCCCTGCCTATGGCAGGGGGGTTGGAACTCAATGATCTTTAAGGTCCCTTCCAACCCAAACTATTCTATGATTCTATATTCAACTCTTTGAATCCTGAGCTTGGTTTCTGGAAATTCTGTTGCTTCATTCTGTTTCTTATCTAGCTTTTAACTTCATATTCCCATCACAGATCGTGTTCCTCCTGAAGGAGATAGATGACCTGAAGCTTCTGTATGAGCAGATGGTCTCTGACCTCCTGAAATGGATCAAACAGAAGGTGATAGAACTGGATGACCGTCATTTCCCCAATTCTCTTCAAGAAATGTGGCTGCTGATGGCCAGCTTCAAGACTTTCCGCACTGTAGAGAAACCCCCCAAATATCAAGAAAAGGGCATAATTGAATCTCATCTCTTCAATATTAGAACCAAACAGAGAGCCAACAACCAAAGGCCATACTTGCCCCCAGAGGGAAAGATGCTGCAGGATGTGGAAAAGCACTGGATTATCCTGGAAAAAGCAGAGCATAACCGAGGGAAAGCACTGCAGAAGGAGATGGTGAGGCTAGAAAGACTAGAACAGCTTGCCCAGAGGTTCCTAAAGAAGGCAGCCCTGCGTGAGTCCTACTTAGAAGACATGAAGAAAGTGATTGGGAAGCAGGATTTCTGGCCAGAGAGCGCAGATGGGATGGAGGCTGCCAGTAAGAAGCTGGAAGCCATTGTGGCTGATGTGCTCCCCAGGAGAGAACGCTTCACAGCTTTGGATGAAATGGCCACAGTCATCAGCCAGGAGAATTATCATGGAAAAGATCAAATTGTGAAGAAGTGAGTGACAGTTGTGCGACTGTGTAGTGATGGAGGGCCACAAAGATGGTCAAAGGGCTGGAGCAACTGCCCTATGAGGACAGGCTGAAGGAGTTGGGGTTGTTCAGCCTGGAGAAG
>VZTY01005752.1:51242-68318 GCA_013400935.1 Turnix velox
TCTATGATTCTATGAAATTCTCTGATATGGTGGAAGAAAATTAATTGTATTTACAAATCATAGCTCTGTTCTTCATGAGTAGAACTAGCAGGAATTTCTTCTACCTGTGAACAGTTTCAGCAAATAAGACAAATGCTTTATCTTATCTTTGGTGATCCTACCCTCATACTGATTTCTGACAGTGAATATTTTTAAGAAATCTTCATTATATATGAGAATGCTTGTCCTGCCAGAAGTTCTATCTTCTATCAGAAATACATATAATCAATTTTTTTACAATTCAACACATTTGTTTTTCACTGGGTAGTTTGGAAAGACACAAATCAGTTAAGGTACAAAACTCTAGTTTCAAGTAAAACCTTGAGAAATTTAGACTTCTCATATTAATATTACTTAATTTGGGAATGGCTAAGAATGCTATACAAATTACTTCTCTCTAGTATTTCACTGCTTTTCTACATTCAAATAAGGTCAGAGACATATGGGAATGCCATGAAAAACAGTTATTAAAGAGTAGACCACACTCTTTATGAGAATATATTATGACTTGTTATATGGTTCAGATTAATTTTTTACTTTAAGCTGCCATTTTAAAACCACTTCTATTCTCCAGGTTCTAAATTAGACCAATCAATGACAATTGATGTGTTAGCCAAAATTCCTTTCCATGATTATGTTAATTAGAGAACAACATTGCATTTGGCCTGTTTGGTGATCTCAGTCTGTCTTCTTACATGGGTGGTGAGAGCTGTGTGTTCAGTTAGCACTTCTAAAGCTGCAAACACTGACTCTCTCCCAGTGTTGTCCAGTAGTTAGTCCAAATTAATAATTTCTCTCCCTCCTGTTTTAGGCAAATCAGCATTTCAAAGCAATGGCAGGATCTTCTGGATCAGCTGCAGAGACGACAACGCTCCCTAAATACAATGCAGGAAATTCTCAGCCTCCTGAGGGACACAGATGCCATTACAGAGGAGCTGAAAGAACTCCAGGTACTGAGCTGTCCCCACCAGCAGCCAGCTTGCACTGCCACCAGTGTGCACCTTAGAAAAGACCACATGTTCTAAGGACTCTGTAGTGACAGTGGAAGATAAGTCTACCAGCTACATAAGTGTAGATCCTTTGTACTAAAATGCTGAACCATGCAATTCAATTCATTACTGAAGATAACTACATAAGAGAAAACAGGCTTTACAGGGACTCTTCCTACTTATATGTGGTATCACAGGGAGTGCATAACAGGGTCATGTCATGTAGTTAAAATAAAGGTGAGAAATTCTCTAATTTTAGATAGGTAAAAGAAAAAGCAGAATAAAACAGCCTCCTGTTCATATTCCAAGTAATTCTTCTGAATTACCTTCTGGAAATTCCTCCAGTCAGGTGGGAACTAGCTCAGGCATATGTTTAGGTTTCAGGTATCTGAACTCAGGAGACAGAAAAGTTCCACTGTAATTGCACAGGGATTCCTTTTAGCAACAATTTCCAAGTGTTACCAAAGTGTCCGAGCCCAGTGTTTTTTCTTTAATTGAGGAAATAGTTAGTTTAAGCAAGGCGAGACAAGACCAAAGGATGGATGTGTAATATATGCTTCCTGCCATTACAGAGCCAATATTAAAAACAGAAAAATGTTTGTGACTAGCAGGTTGCCTTGTAACATCAACATGCTACATGAAACTGTGAATCTCAAAATAAAGAGTTATCTGTAAGTTATTTACCTTTCTGTCCAAGTGTTAGTAAGCAAAGAACTCTTAATGGTATTAATGCTGTTGGAGACATGACAGCCTAAGGACATGCTAGAAGACTGATACAAAAAGGATTTGTTATTGCATCTATTGATACAACTAGAAAGAGGACAGGCTTTCAAGTATTTGCTGCCTTCACTAGCCACCAATTAAATACTACGAAGAACTTCTCTTTTTTTAGATAACAAAGGCAAGTAAGTTCCTCAAACAAAAAAATGGTGCAGTCAAAACAGAATGTAGAATAGGATACTGTAGAATTCTTCAAATGCAGACTGCAAATCAATTGACCTATAAATTCCTTGCATACATGAATTCTGAGGTCTCGAGTGCTTAACCAATAGAAATAACTTAGATTTGTAAACAGGTGCTCATTCAAGGGACTATTACTTGCACTGCAGTAGATAGAAATTTTCAATTGTTGCTATTAGGTTGTTGAAGTTGGAAGAAAAATATTATTTCTGTTATCAGGATGCTTTTCAGCTTTACCTAGCTGACAAATATTTTTATTACATTTAGAAGCCATGAGAATCAGCAGGAGCCTTTCAATTGATTTTTTTGTCCCAAGCTCCTGAATGTACCCTCTGACAGTGTCTTCTGTTAATTTCTTTTCAGGTGCTAGTGAATTCGCAGGACTGTGGGAAGCAGCTTCTGGAAGTAGTGGATTTGCTGCAGAAGCACAACTTGGTTGACTCGCAGATCTCTTCCTATGATGACAGACTGTCACACATCAGCCAGAAGACAGCAGAAATCAGCAAGGACAGCACAGCTAAACCAGAAGTGCTTTGTGCAAAAGTTCAAATGCTTCGTCAGCTCTACCAGAACCTCACAGCACTGAGCAAGTCACGGTAGGACTGTACTTATGGCTTAGTGTCTTCATTGCAGCTAACTGAAAGAGACCAATCACTTTCATGACCTGTTCTATGTGAAGTCTGAATAGCATGTGGCTATGTCTTGCTTTCCTAGAGGAAGAGGGAAATTTAATTTTGTTTCCTTTGTCCTCTTCCTTGAATATATTAATCTATGATAAGAAGGAGTTAAAGGCTTTCCCATTTTGTATTTTCTAAGTAGTTCTTGGATTATACTACCACTGTCTCCTTATTTTCACTAAGATAATATTGTTCCTTTGTTTCAGAAAATATCAGTTAGAAGAGGCTTTAAAACTTTTTGAATTCTTCCGTGACTGCAAAGAAGAAGAATCATGGATCTCTGAGAAATGGAAGCTAGCAAGAACGACAACATTAGGGAAAGATGTCAGCCAGATTGCAGCCTCTATTCAGAAGCACAAGGTATCTTACTCTGATGGTGGTGCCTTGCCTCTGTAACACAGCAAGATTTTAGAAGATTAATGTTTTAGTTCTGTCAGTACAGCACTTGTAAGAAACCTGTGAGTCCACTCATTATCTCAAGTCTCCTGACCAGTGCTAGGGATTTTTAACTAGAATATACTGGAGGAATTTTTCCCCAAGAGGGGAAGAGAACATTAGAGAAGAATAAATGTCATGCTAGACTAGAAGTACAACTTGTAGTGAATTCAGTGGCCTCTATGTTTGCTCACTTTGGATAGAAAGAAAAAAAGGTTGCTAGTTTTTGTTTTCTCCACCCACATTTCGTGGCCAAGGGAGATGTGAGGAAAGAAAAACATGTCAAAAACAAGACAGATATAAGCAGGCAGGATGGACAACACTGTGTGAACTTCCAAATCTGTTACCACTTTTGCCAAGAGCTTGCTGTGAGCTAATGCCAAAAGTTAGCTACGTGAGCTACTGCCTTCTTAGAACAAAGAAACACTATGAACAACTGAAGAGACCTGTGGACCTGAAATCAGAATCACCAAATATCAGGCTTTGGAAGGTACCTCAAGAGATCATCTAGTCCAATCTTCCTGCTGGTGCAGGAACACCTAGACCAGGTCACAGAGGAAAGCATGCAGGCGGGTTTTGAATGTCTCCAGAGAAGGAGACTCCACAGCCTCCCTGAGCAGCCTGTTCCTGCATGACAAAACGGAAGCAGGTGTCTCTTCCATAATTTTAATGTACATTTGTGTGAATCTTTTTGCATATTTGGTGCTTCTGTAAGGCATAAGATAGTTAACTAGTATCTGCTTCAGAGAAAGCTGCATAACAAGCTTCATGTAAAAAGGCAGTACATAGGACAGAAACAGTGTGTGTGAGGAGCAAAGGGACAATCATTTCATTGCTCAGGGAAAAGTTGTAGGCTTTTGATAAGACATGAGGTTCTTAGAAATGTATGTCTTACAGTAGCAGAGAACAGGAACTCTATCCTCAGCTGGTGGGGAGTGGGTTGCACTGACATACCTCCTGACTTTCTGCCAGGCTCTCGAAGCAGAGTGCAACTCCCACAGGTCTGTATGTGCAGATGTGATGAGGAGGGGCTTGGAACTGAGCCAGAAGAATCCCATGCGCCAGGAAGACATTGTGAGACAGACAGACAACCTCCAGAAGTTGTGGCAGCAGCTCCAAGACGAAGTGGCTGCTCGCAAAAGTCGCCTGCAGGCAGCAGCTCTCATTAAACAGGTAAGCAGAGCTGTGCTGTGGTGTGTGGTTTTGGGGGTACAGATGAGGTTCTGTTCTTCCCCATTCTCTCACGTACTGGGCAACTGTGTCAGCGAAGCCTTCAGGTGTTGGTTTTTAAAAAGATCTCCAGTAGTGAAGTCTCAATCCTCCTGCCAGCCAGCCAGGTAGATCTGAGCATGTGGGAGGTACTCCAAGTTATAAATGCTAATGGAAATAGCATTTAGAGAGTTGTACAGTTCTTCATTTGATTTACCCTCTGTGATTTATCTGTGCTTGAAAACATCATACAGTGCATCCTGAGTTTAGAGCTTTCTTTTTCACAGCCTTCACAACTCCTGTAAGTAACCTTACAGGTACAAACCTAATGGAATTTCTGCCTTATTCATTATTTTGAAAAGAAGAAGCTGGATGTGATGCCTTCAGGATAAAATGAAGTGGTTTCTTTCCCTCTGTTCTTTCAGTACTTTGCTGACATTGATGAAGCAAACTCATGGTTACGAGAAAGGCAGCCCCTACTGGCCAGTAAGGACTATGGAAAAGATGAATCAAGTGCTGAAGCACTGCTACATCGTCACTTGCGCCTGGAGAAGGAGATTGCATCCTACTCCTCTGAGATAAGACGCCTAAAAGAGCAGGCTGAAATTGCAGCACAGCAAGCTCCAGCTGCAGTAAGCAGATGAGGGGTTGTGTTACATTTTGTTGAAGAATAGAAATTAAATGGTCTTTAATTACATAAAATATTTTGATTTTGCCATTGTAGAATTTTCTCAATATCTAAATCGGTTATTTAATTCGTTCATTCACAATAAAACTAACAAAATTGATTCAGACAACTATTGGAAACATTTTGTCTGAAGTGTCAGAATGAACTAGCACATCCAGATTTTCTTTCCATGTGAAATTTATTTTAGCTTATAAAATTCATTGATTATTTTAATTTTTTTTAACAGGTTGTGAACACAGAAGCCCTAAGTGAATTAAATCAAAAGACAAGTAAGCCACCATTCAGTAGAACCTGGGCGACATCTGAAGCTACATTCCCTGGAACCTCTGGTCCAGACATTCATTTTCTTCCAGAGAACATCTGGAATACCCAGGATGAAATAGATTCACTTTACAAAAATCTACAGAGCTTGGCTGAGGTATAATATCTCTCTCAAGTACTTCATAGTTCACAAAAATAGTGAAGCCCAAAGCAAAGTGAGGTTGAGTGCTGTGCCAACTTCTGCATTTCAGTTTAATAATGTGCCTCAGTCCTGTCCTGGGGGACTTCAAAGCTTGAGATTATCACTGTGATTTTGTATCAAAATGCATTTCACACTATCAGACTTGCCATTTCCCCCCTAGTGTTTTTACTTCATGAAGAGTGGATTATCTTGTGTATTTTTTTACTCCTAATGTTTGCTTACTGCACCTCCTTAATCTTTAGGTTTTTTACCTGAGACCAGAAGAAAGAAAAAATCATAGTAGGCATTCTCCATTCATTATTTTTCACTTCATCCACCACCCTAAAGACCAACAAAAATAAGTTGATAGGATTTTTATATATTTGTGAGATTACTGAGGTAAATTTTCAGGTAGCAGCATCAAGCAGCACTGCTTCTGTCACACTTTTAAACCACTGTTTCCCTAGAAAGAAGGTAAGATGTTCTGTTCTCTTCCAGCTCTCGCTGGCAACACCCACTAAGCTACTTCCTATAGATTATTCTCAAATACAAGGAGCTTTTCTTCAAATGGCAAGGATTTTTGTTAACAATACTTCAATCTTTGTCTGTTTTACAGGAGCGAAAAAAGGCTCTAGAGGAGATGATTGGATATTACCGCTTCTGTAGCTCTTGTAAAGAATTTCAGTCATGGATGAAAGATAAAGAGAACATTTTCCGGACTCTTCAGCCTCAAGCAGACAATGTGGAGGTCATGCAGCAGAAATATCAGGTACTCCTTTTCCCTGTTCACAGATTACAAATTTTAAATCAAATTGACTTTTGGAGAACAGGTCAAGTTGAGAAGTGAAGTTTCGAGGGTCTTTTTATTCATTTACTCTCATGGTATCCTGCACGGATCAGATATTTCTTTCATATAAATTATGTCAATGTTATTGAAGCAGATGTAATTACATTACTTTAACTTCTCCTGTGAAAAAGCCCTTAAGTGTCTGTGGTTTATTTTATGCCACTAGAAGAAAAATGCCAGGTGATGACAAAAATCCTGCAGCAAGTTTACATCCCAGTGGCATGGGACGTGTGTGCATAGGAATAGGGTGCAGAGGAGGGGTTTCAGGAGGGCTATATGAAACTCCACATGAAGGTGGGTATGGTGTCAGCAGTCAGGTAAATGGAGAAGTTATTTTTGAAAGTGAGAGATGGGTAGATATGACAACTTATCTGGGAGATGTCCCTGCCTGAGACAGGGAGGTTGGAACTAGATGATCTTTTAAGGTCCCTTCCAACCCTAACCATTCTATGATTCTATGACTATTGAGAACAATTTCCATTAAAATTACTAAATCCTTAAATTCTGCATCCTTGTATATTTTCTCTTTTAGAGCTTTTTAACAGAACTGGCTGCAGGCAAAGGCCAGCTGGGAGATATTGAAAACTTAGCTGCTAAATATGTAAAGATTAATCCCAGCAAATATTCTGAGATCCAGATTTGGCTGGAAGAGATCAACAGCAGGTAAAGCATTACCTCAATGGAGGCAACTGGGTTTCAAACCTGAAACTGCAGAGAGAATACCTGCCTGATGGGTTTTTAGCTCTCCATGTTGGCCTGAGGGGATGTTTTCACATGTGGCTGAGGTCTGCTGGATTCATGGGTGCCCGCTGCCAGCAAACAGGGACTGGAGTGAAGGGCTGAAGGCTGTTACCTGGGACCTGGCTGGGTCTTGCAGGGAGCCAGAGAGCAGTCCCCATGGCCCAAACAGTCTGTGGTAAGGGGGCAGGCCCATGGCAGGAAGCCCATTTTTGGTGTGGTGAGGTGAGCAGGGCAAGTTTGGTGTGCTGGCCAAGGCCAGAGCCAAGTTCAAATCATCAGAGGTGTCTGGCATGCTGTCCTCACTGTCACCAGTGGAAAGGGGCAGTTCTCAGCCACACCAGTTCTAGGTTGGCCCTGAGCCTGGTGTCACATCTCCAGGTCTGAGGTATGCTTCTGGGCCTCCAATACTGAGATCTAGTGGGAGGTGTCCCTGCCTATGGCAGGGGTGTTGGAACTTGATGATCTCTAAGGTCTCTTCCAACCCAAATTATTCTATTCCTAAACTGCATGAGTCCTCATGTGTGTTAAATCAATGTGAATCCACCCCCAGGTGAGAGTGATGGAGTCAGAGAAGTTCTGTTTCTATTGTACTGCACTAAATGATTTGGTTACTTGGACATCAAGTGAGGGGTGGCCTTCAGAATTACTGAAAAGAACTCAGACTTCACTAAGTCTGTTTAGTACCTGCCACCTGGTTGCAAGTGAGAAACACAGCTGGGTGCTTATTTTGACCACTGTTGTTTCTTGCCACCATGTCCATCACGTTTTGGTCACCTGAGCAGGTCCTCTTGCTTGATGTGGTGCTGAGATTGTGGGAGAGTGCTAATGTTCACCTCCTCAACCACTTAAGGTGCAACAAAATCATTACACAAGACATTTTCTAAATAAACAAAAGGTTACATCTTGTATATAACAAAGGCTATAAATTGAATCCGCTCTCAAGATGATGGTGGGTTTTGGGGTAGTGGTTGAGGTTAAATACAAGTATTCAGGTTGTCTCTTTCCAAGGTGGGAACTCATGGAATCTCTGAAGGAGGAGAAGGGCTCTGAGCTGATTGGAGTGGCTGATGTGAAGACATTCCTTCAGGACTGTCAGAGCATAGGAGTACTTCTGCAAGACAAGATGGTGCTAATCAGCAATCTGGAACTAGGGAACTTGTCTGCTGGGCTGGAGCCAGACAAGCGCAAACTCTCTGCAATTGAGAGAGAGGTCCTGGTGATAGAGAGGAAAATTGAATACTTGAGGAGTGTTGCAAAATCGTAAGTAATCTGCTCTTTGTTTCCATGTTCTTTACTAATTCTCCAAGAATATGCTCTAAACTATGAGTATAAAGAGAAGGATCAGTTTGTGAAGTTTCGTTTGAAGTTTGTCTTTTTATCAACCTGAAGAACTGATTTGACTGCTAGATTGAGATCATCTCTCTTTAGGATAGTTAGGTGATTGTTGGAGTGATTATTTACATTTCTAAACTATGAGTATGAAGAGAATGATCAGTTTGTGAAATTTCTTTTGAAGTTTCTCTTTTTATCAACCTGAAGAACTTATTTGACTGCTAGATTGAGATCATCTCTCTTTAGGGCAGCTGGGTGATTGTTGGAGTGATCGTTTATATAATTTGGTGTTGTATGTGGATAAACACCACAGGATTGTTAGAGGCTCTTACAAATAATCTCTACTAGTGGGCTTTGCTTTCATGTTTTAAACTAGATCCTAAAAGAGGGTAATCAGATGAAGCAAGACTGAAAGAAGAAAGATAGCAGAGAACTTTGCTCAGGAGTTTGAATCTGAAATACTAAGTTTATGTTTTCTGTACACTCACAACAAGAATTAACCACTGAACCAGAGTCTTTCCCAGGGATATGCTTTCTGCAATTCGTTGTATTCAAAACAACATTTCTTGCTAGTGTGGAGTATTTGTTGCATTAACTGACTTTCTTTGTATTGTGTAAGTCTCCAAACACATTTTTTTTAAAGAGTATTGGTTCAAGATCTAAATGCCTGAAGTGTGCATCTAATCGACTGTGTTTAATTTCCTCTTGTAGGATTAAGGACACCAACCCTGCAGAGAGCAGGGCTATCACTGAGCAGGTGGAGAACATGGAGAGGCTTCTGGCAAGGCTCAAGCTGGAGACTCAGAAGAAGTGGGTCATTCTGCAGCAAGCCCAAAATCAGCAGTCCTTCCTGCAAGACAGCCGCAGGCTCCTGCTGTGGGCAGAAGGCATTCGGGAGAAAATGAACAGTGAAGAAATGGGTGTAGATGTGGCTTCTGCAGAGCAATTGCTTAAGGAACACCAGGACCTGCTGAAAGAAATTAGGTCTCAGAATGAAAGGTACAGATATTTTGTCAGGGTGGGTAAAGTGGGGTCATATGACACCAGTACTGTGAAGACAAAGCATGTAAATAAATTGTACATAAAAGTGATACTGGGAGTTTATTCAAATCTTATTGAAACTTAGTGTCCAATTGAGACTGCAGAACACAAAATCCATTTAGTTTTTGCATACTTATCCTTAGAGCTGATGGAGGGGAAAGGAGCACCTGTATGTATGGAGTAGTATTCCACTAGTTCTAACATTCAGATAGTGCCATCTACATTTTATTTAAGTTTTGCCAACCCTTCCCTTCTCAGGCCTTATGCTTCCAGTTGCCATCATCTTCAGTTCTCCTTCTTCACTATTATGAAGCTCCAGATACTGAATTGGCACTCTTTTAATGGGAAAGGTCTGTTCATATGGGCTTTCAATCCAAATGGGGAAATCTCACACACTGCTTTCAGCATGTGTATCTAAGCAAACAGCCAGCTGCATTTTGTACCATGGCTAGCAGGAAAAGAGTGAAAGGGAGAGAAGGGAAGCTTAAGGTCTAGGTACATCCAAAGCAGTCAAGATCTGTAATGAAAGATAATTCATATTTTCTCATGCAGTGAGTTCTCATTTTTGTTTTTAATTCTGGGAAGGTTTGTGCAGCTGCAAGAGTTGGGGCGCAAAGTAATCCACGAGCAACTCAGTAATGGCAGGATGGTAGATGTCCAGCAGTCCATGGAGAGACTTGCTGAGGAGAGCAAAGAGCTGGAGAAAATGTGGGAACAGAGACAGAAAAAGCTACAGGATGGCCTGGAACTCCAGAAGTTCAATAGGGAGGGAGACTGCATCAATGCAGCCCTCTCTGGACATGAGGCCTTTCTACGGGGAAATGACCTTGGGGTATGTACAGCAGCTGATTTTGTTTTCTCCAACTTAATTTTTCCCATCCAGGGAGTAGCAACAATTTTTTAAATTAGATCAGTTTCCTCATTCTTGTAAACATGGCATTTTAATGCTTGGAAACTAGACTTTCAGATTCTTATTAGTTTTCTTCTGTTCTAATATTTTTACTCATTTCAATGAGAACAAAATTCATTGTCATTCAAAAAAAAAACAATTTTAAACCACATAGAGTTGTGATTTGTTGCTGCACATGTACATGTCAGGTGACTTCATATACAATTGACTTCTCAGTTTGGTGGTTAACCATTAAGAGAGAAAAGGTTTCAGCTTGAAGACAGTATTTTTGATAAAGTAAAAACCTGATTTAAAAAAATAAAGCTTTTTCTTTTCGTTGAGTATTTATTATTAAATCAAATGCAGACAATATTCACAAGATCAGGGAAGAAGGAGATTGTGGTATCTCACCATGTTTTCAGGTGAAACTGGAACATCAGTACTTTTGGGTCAACTCAGTAGAATAAAGTTTTACTTAGCCATGGCCTTTTGTATTGCACATACTCAGGTATGCCAGAGCACTGGCATGAGTTCATAATGCCTGTTTTCTTAAAAGATTAAAACAGAACAATAGTGGCAATATTAAAAACAAGAAAAAGATACAATACACCCTTAAACATCTTATTTATAGCCCTGAAGATCCTGAGGAATATGCAAAATGTCTGCTCAAAAGATGCAGGTAGAAAATAAGATCCAACAATATTTTTCATTACAGAAATATTACAGTTTCATTTCATTACAGTTACAGAAACAACATATGACCAAGAAAAAGCTTGATTGAGCTTTATCTCTTAAATACAGGACCATGCAGATGCTGTTCGAAGCCTGATGAGGCAACATCAGCAATTTGAGCAAGTGCTGATGGTGCTGAAGAAACGAGTTGAAGCACTTAATGAAAATGGCGTGAACCTAATAGAGAATAGGCACTTTGCATCTCACATGTGAGTCTGAACTCCTTTTTTTATTTAGCTTTAATAAATGGTCCAGTGTGATTAGACTGAGATGAAAAAATTTTCTGAGCCAGGATTTAGTTGACCTCCATAGTCTGATCTGCTGGATGGGGGAGAGAGAGGGTGGTGAAAGAGTTTTCAAGAAAATGCCAACTTATAGTGGTTTCAGAATAAACAAGCAAAATTCTTTAGCTTAAAATTGATTTGGCAGAATGCTAAAATAATTTTCATTGCCTCATAAATGAGATAGTGTGATAAAATTAATGTAAACTCATTAGTTTTAGAAAAAAGTAATTTCATTTATAGGTATCAAAAAATTGAATTACTGTTTGCAGTTGTAAAGTTGGTGAAGATTGCACAAAGAAATAACTCATCAAAAGCAGCTCCTTCATGTTTTTGTTGAAGATGAACTATCATCTGTATTTCCTTTTTATGCTAGAGCCACTGTGATGTAGGAAGGGGAACTCTGCACAAACAAAAATTTGAAATATAGGGTCAGGATGGACTGTTTTGGTCAAAATGATTGTGTTTTTATTGATCACAAGTGAGAATGTCTTGAATTCTCTCCACAAATTTATAAAGCTGTTGTTAAAATCTGATTTCTTGCCAGCACTACTTCTACTAGAAGGCCCTTCCAGACCTTTGTTACATTTACATCTCCAAGAAAAATATTAGTAAAAGTGGAGTATTTGGGAAAGAGAAAGTTCTGGGTGTTCTAGTCAAACATACCTGACCATGATTTCATAAACATCATAGTCATGACTTGGGTACAAGCAAAAGGAACCAACCTGACTAGTACTGCTTTGGACTTCCTGTTTTTCCTGGCAGCATTGAAGAGAGAATGATCACTCTCCAGAGAAGGTGGGAACAGCTGATACAAAGCAATTCTGAGAGGAAACAGAGGTTGTTGGATTCCCTACAGCTGCAGGTAAAAGGATCAATACTGCAGATTTGGTCAAGCATGTGTGAAGTAATTTTATAGTTTTTCTTAATGTGGGACAAATCTCAAACTTCCGAGCATTCCTACTGCAGCTCACTTTGTTTGACATCTCCTCACTTTCCAAGGAGCAGGTGATGCACTGTTGATAAATCTTACAAAGCTATAACCACAACAAAATAAATGGAAATACTGAATATTCAACAGAATATTTTGTCTACTAGTTAAGTGTATTCTGCTCCTTACTTATTATTGTTCTGGGCCTTATTATTTTGACAAGGTTACTTAGCTTATCTGTACTTTTGGCACATAGTTTAGCTTTCAGTGCTGAGATCCAAAGTTACACAGGAGAACTGGACCACTCATGGTTAAAATAGTCTGTTGAAAATGCAAGCCCTCACTGACAATTAAAGGCAACTGATTAGTAAATGTGGTTAAAAAAAAGACTAAGAGATATTACTCTGAGGGCTTAAACACTCATCAATGGTTTGAGATCATACCTCTTCAAATATGAATGTTGATTATGTAAAATAACCTTTATATGATAATCTTTACATTTTCTGTTAGAAAAAAAATATCAAAGCTTGATGCTAACAGCAAACCTACAAAGAAACAGACATCAAGTCAATTTAATCCTGATTGTTTCTGTAAGGAGTTCAATCGTGATGCTGCTGAGCTTTTGATATGGATGGAAGAGAAGTACAAGATTGCTTCAGATGAATCCTATCGTGATCCAACAAATGTTCTACGCAAACTGAAGTGGCATGAGGCTGCTGAGAAGGAAATGATGGCTAATGAGGAGCACTTTGCAACACTGATAAAGGTAATGGCATTTCTAGAGCTAAGTCACCTTTCTTGTCCTAAACTTCATAGATGCTGATCTGCTCAAAAAAATTCTGTACTGTGTTTCTACAGAAAGGAAACCAACTGATTCAAGGCAAACATTATGCAGCAGATTCTATCCTGGAGAAGATGTCAGAACTTCAAAAGAAGTGGAAGGAATTGTATGTCAAGATGATAGAGAGAGGAGACAAGCTAAGACAAGCAGGGCAGCAAGAACAGCTCATGGAACTGCTCCAGGTTAGAGGGTGGTGGTGAATAGATAAGAATAATTATCTAGGAGCCTGGTTCCTCTGTCATGTGGTCGTCACGAAAAAAGAATATCATCCAGATAAAAAAAGTATTTTTAAGTGTCCATTTTGTCTGCAGTCTCAGAAGAGACTGTATATAATACTGAGCAAGATCACTGCAAAGCAATGAGCTGGCTAACAATTCCAGAGCAGCACCAAGATGCAAAGTTCAGGCTCGCAACTGCATCAGTGGAGCTATCCTGCACAGGGAAAAAACCCTTTGCATGGTTCAGTGCTGTGAAAACATAACTGCTTGCTTGCAGTCAGGTTGGGGAATGGAAAAGTGGCACAATATTAACTACATTGCCTCTTAGGCAAATTGTGTAAGAGGGACAATGTGCTGTGAAAGTCTTTTGATACCAGTATGCCATGCACCTGCTGCTGTGTTGTTGCTGCTGCAATGACTGAAAATTTACATCTTTGTATTATGTCACTGAACATAGTTCAATGTTTAATTACATGCTTTATTGTCTCAGAGTGAAGATAACCTCAAAATATTATGCAAAATAAAAAATTCCCAGGAGATGCCTCTTAGAGACACCTGACCATCATATTACCTAGAAAGAATATATGGATTTAAACATTTTGTCTATAAAGGCATCGTAGGAGGGGATAAATGAAAGAGAAATGTATTAAAAGGTCAGTACAAGTGTGCTGCAATCTATTCCTGGCAGGATGCCAAAGAGAAAATAGAGAAAATCGAGAAAGTTCTTCAGGAATCTGAGACAGGACACGATTTGCGCTCCAGCCGTGATCTGCTCAAGAAGCACAAACAACTGGAAAATGAGACACATGAGCTGGCAGAGAAAATGAACTCTATTGTGTCTCATGCAAGGAAAATGGCCACCAATCATTTTGACTCCCAGAGGATTCTAGATGAAACACAGAAATATCTGAAAAGGTGAGGTGTTACTCTCTTTTTGTCTCCATCCCTTGTGACGAAGATCAATTTTTGTTCTACCTTCTAGAAAATGCCTATTAGCTGATTAGATTTAATGGTTTCTCCTCCCTGTTGCACCTCAACTGTGCTTTGACCTCCACCTACACAGATTCCTGTTGGCTCATTTCAACCATTATTACTGGACACTGTCCATTGCCTGCTGCAATCCTCTAGACCTCTGCTTTCACACAGGTCTTCCATTGTTTTTTAAGAGTTGCAGGGATCCACCATTCAACAGTAACTAGTTCCTTAAAAACATAACAGGACAATCCTAGGACCTCAAAAGTTTAAATTACTGTTTCTCTGCTTACCTTTAGAGTTACTTTATAAGTCTACTTGCCCAAAGTATCCTTCTGGAAAGGGGATTCTTGTGTGCGCAGCCACAATGGAAATTGTGTGTGCAGTGACAATGGAAATTTAATTTCTAAGAAGTGTCTTGTGAGTTCCAATCTTCGCAGTGGTATCATAGCCTGATTGCCTTTGCAGAGTCAGGATAAAGACTTGTTTTAACATGTGTTTGATGTATGGGCCCCTAGGTTTGAGTCCTTACAAGCACCTCTTGAACAGAGGCGTAAGTTGCTAGAAGCTGCAGTGGATCTCTATGAATTCTACCATTATCATGACATGGAACTGAACTGGATTAATGAGCGATTGCCTGTTGCCCATTCTACTAACCATGGGAAGTCCTTGGATGTGGCTCAAAGTCTGCTGCAAAAACACAAGGTAACTAATTTAATTAAGTGTATTATAGCATTATTATTATTAATTATTATTATAGCATTTCACATCAGCCTGAAAACCAGAGCCTACACAATTCTCCTTTACCTTCAAGAGGACCATTGCAAGCAAAATGCATTGCCATACTTTCAATTATTTCACTCACTACTTAAATCACTAGCCAAGCTAAAATGCTTCCAGTGGGTTGAGATAAGTCAGCAATGTGATGATTTTTAGAGCAAGCATGAAAATCCTATGAGAAGTATTATTCTGAGAAATTCTGTAGTTCTTCCCATTAAAAGCAGATAAAAAGCTAGTATACCTGAGTTTTCGTTGTTTTTTTTTTATCTGGGTTGAGTATTTTTACTTTTATATGCTCATCCTATTTTAGTTTTATATGTGCTGTTTCATTATATGTGCAATGCTGAGGCACATGCTTGCTAGATTCTCCAGGAGAACACCTAACAGCCATTTAATGTTTATTTTAGTTCTGTACTGCTTGTAAAATGGTTTGAACAAGTCATAGTCAATGTATTTATAAAGCCAAGTTAACAATGATTTTTGGGGTTTTTGATCCTTAGCAGGAGTTCCTCACAGACAGAAGGGCACCTGTATGAGAGGTGACACTGGTTTTTGCAGAACACGGATTACAAATTCCATTAGAAATGTTATCAGACCATAGAGGAGGCTTTATAAAGCAATACTCTAATAGTTTCCATGCTACTGCCAACAGCTTCTCTCTTCCCATCTCTCTCCCATCTCGCCCACTCATCTTTTGGGATATTTTCCCATCAGCAGCCTAATACTTTTCTGAATTTCCCAGCTTTGTGTCTCATCCATGTTTAATCTCTGGGTGGAGACTCTGAAGTGCCCCCTGACTGCTGGTCCTGGAAAAGGCCAGCATGTGGTAAGGGGAAAGGATGGAATCAGGCCAGAGCACCAAGCTGAAGACATCAGCGAGTAGAGCTGAGTGTTAAGGGTAGTTAAGGGACATCTGATGTCACCTTACAGACTCATATCTCCTCCCTTCATGGCAGGACCAAGAGCAGGGCACTACCCAAGGAGGACTGAAACCATCGGCTGAGATTGCTGAGTAGCTACTGCTATTGCAAATGCTGGGTATACTCCGCCCAACATCACCAGCTGGAAGTTCTACACAGGACTAGGAGCACACAGAATTTCTGTGTCCTCACTTAGTCTTCCTTTATTCCTTTTTTTTTTTTTTTTTATTTTATCTCATTCCCAGGAACTGCAGGCAGAAGTGAATGCCCACAAGCAGCAAGTCCAGCGGGTTCTGGATAAAGGAAAGATGATGGTTGTAAGCCAGCATCCATCAGCTCAGAAAATAAGTGAGAAATGCCAAGAGCTTGTAACTGCCTGGCAGGGCTTGGAGAAGGCCTGTGATGAGAGGATGAAGCAGCTGCAGCACTCAGTTGGTTTCCAGGAGGTACAAATGACAACAAATTACACTATTTGTTTTCCAAAAGAAAAAAAATAAATGAGAACTAGACCATTAAAATTAATAAGAAAAGAGCTTTGCAGGGACTGCAATATTCACTTCAGTTGCTTGATGTCAGGCTCAAGGGAATGGAGAGCTGGACTACAAAATTTGACTTGTACTCTGCACCCATCTCTTCTGGTTGTGTGTTGAACAAATTTCTCCTAGTAATTGCTCCTTTCTTAGGAACTTTATACAGCCTGAGGCTCTCACTTAGGTTATGCAATGGATGTTGAACAGGCCTTCCATGCTTGGAGAATTATGAAATCAGAAAAGGTGGTATATCTTGAGCCATCCTGTCTTTGCCTGATCCAGGCAAAAATGTTCAGGGCAACAAATGATACTAAGAAACTGCTAACACTCAGGCACTCTTGGAGCAAGTTAGGGCTTTTGACAGTATTATTTTAAACAGGATACTGTACCATTATGTTGGCCTCTTTTATGAAAAATAAAGAAACTTATAGCATGCAAATATTTATCTCACTAATCCAAATTTTCTATCATGGAAGAGTGAAGTTCTTCAGGTGACACATGCAGTTTTGTAGACATAAAGAACACTTGCACAGGCCCACCTGAAGTATGTTCCCTGGGGAATATGATCATCTGGCTCGTATT